>JAURVB010006177.1:0-112570 GCA_033002965.1 Piper betle | reverse complement strand
ATTATTAAGATTGAGGACGTCTTGCACTTGTTTCTCAGTACTGTATAAAAAATAAAACAATTATTGGATGATATTTCAAATGTCACTTTAGTAATACGTAATTCTATAAAGCAAACGTATTTTTTATAAATGTTTAAGACCTTAGTCACCCTTGTATCTTTTTTATTGCATGACTACAATTATAAAAATAATAAATTTAAATTATTTAGGTGTAGAAGCAAATTACATCAAATCACATGTACGAAGGCAAGGACTTCATTTCAAACAAACGAAGTTTTTCTGTGAGGGAAAAGGCAGGATTTTCATCGGAATGGAAATCTAATATAGATTTTTTTTTTAGATATAGATTTTTCTTTTGAAAAAAATAGATAAGAAAATAAGAAAAAGAACCTTTATCATACATAAGTAAAATAATCACATGTAAAGTCTTACAACTAATATTGGGTGCAAGACCCAATAAGCAATTATAAATGTACGTAGCAAGAACTCATTTATTGTTGAAATTTTAAAACTATCACTAATAGTATTTAATGAAGTATGATTTGTTGATACTTGATTATGCCTTGTAGCCATGTTAGCTATACGACCTTGCAACAATTCTCACTAATGAATACAAATATAAATGTCTCGCATCTCATATGTTCATGCCTGACAAGCACATATTTCTTTAAATCACTTGACAACAAATTGAATGTTCACGTCTCATAATGATCATATGTTCATGTGAATAAGTTATATGATGAGTTCTAATTTATAACATATGAACTTGAAGATTACAAAAACTTGAGTAATAATTAAATACAATAACTAGAAGATATGCACCAAATAATTATTCATTACATGTTGGACAAACACACGGCAACACGTAGAAAACTTATAGCATAATTAAACGTTGTACAAATTATGATGTGATTTAATCCGAGGAGCTTTCCCTTAGAGCAGAATGAAGCCACGAACCGCACGATCATTAAGAATCTGACGGTCAGTTTTGATGTCGGTGCCCGTATAATTTAATAAAAACCCTTCCTCCTCGCCGACCGTCCCATCCTCTGAGACTAGGGGTTAAGGTCTCTCCAATCGGCCACTCTCTTCTAACTCGTTTGTCGCCGACGAATCACCAGCCCCTTCTAACTCGTTTGGTCTTCGATCTCGGAACTTTTTCTATCGTGTTTTTTTCGTTGTTCTATCTGTTTTTGCTCTTTGTTGCAATCAATTTGATGTGGTTTGTGGGGGCTTTTGAACATGATGACGGGAAGAGTCCGATGTCTTCCAACCTTTAATGGAGCAAGCTGTTTTGTGCTTATGTTCCGGGGTTAACGTCATAGATCGAGCTCGGAGGCGTTGTGAGGCTTCGGCCTTTCAGCCCTTGGGCGGTCCCCATATCCTACTGCCCCGGCAAGGGCGTCGCGGCCTTTACCCTTGGGAATGGCCATGAGATATACATTGTTTTATGTTTTTTTCATCAAATATGTCAGCCATTCAATCTGTTATATTATCTTTTGATAATTTTTTCTGTTCTGTGTTCTTTAGGTTGGGTTGATGTTAACTAATTTTGATTAATGATGGTAGCGGTCTGTGAGAAAAATACTCTGCAAACATCACACCATCTTTCAGGGACCGAATGTTGCTTTAGCCTCACATGATCATCTCCGCAACTCTGAGTGCCTTTGAAGGTGTTTGACGAACGATTGACGTTAGTTGGTCGGTATCTTCTTCTACCTAATTTCAAAAAATTATTTTAATTAAAGAAATAAATTTAAGGTCTAATATTAATCTCAACAACTTTTAAGTAACTATTGGCATTAAATCTCCCTTAAATAAATGAATGTAAAGCTATGGTGTGATATTAATCTCACCAATTTTTAGATATACGCCTTTTTCCAAGTGTTAAATGAATTCAGAGTTCACGGTGGTGAGTATCAAGGGTGAGTAAAAGGTAATCTGGGCAGAAAAATCTTTTTTCAATTTATGTAATTATTTTATTTAATATATCATAATTTATTTTATAATTAGTAATTTTTATTGAAATTTTATAATCAGAGTTAACTTAGTCTCGTCCATAGCTTAAAAGGTAATGCCGGTAGAAAAATTTTTTCACTTTATGTAATTCTTTTATTTAATATATCATGATTTATTTTATAATTAACAAATTTTATTGATATTTAAATTTTATGTTTAATCATTTTTGTTATATTATACTTTAAACCTGAAGCATAATTATTTGTCATATTATGATGCATATGCTTGTTTTTATTTTTATATATTTCGTATTTTTGGTTAACCTCCGGTCAGCTAAGGCAGAGTTGGTTCATTTTCTTCTGCCTTAATTTGTTAGTCATAGTACGGACGACTTTATAATGATTTATTTTTTAGCATACTTGGCAAGTCAAATTATCAAAATTATAAAATATATTATCTTTTCTTATAGATTGTTAAAATATTATTTTTAAGTAATATAAATTATATATTTATAAATTTTAATGGTCAAAGATAGCAATATATACTAGTTTTATATAATTATTTATTCACATAATTAAAAAAATAATACAAAGGATGCTAAAGTCAGCTTCGAATCAATTCGGAGTCACGATATGTTGAGACAAGTTTGAATTTTGAGTTTTTAAATAATACTTTAATTATGATGGTATGAATTATTTTGTGCAGAATATTTATATTTCATCCAATTATTAGTGAGATTTGATATTTTTGATTGGCTTTAGTAATTTCTTTTGTGATTTTCACTATCAACACAATAGTTTTATTATCATTGAACTACGAGAATAATATTAAAGCAAAATGTGTGATTTTGTTTTTTAAAAGTAATTTATTAAGATGTCAATATTTTTAGTCTGCTTTGGATTTTAATGGATATTAATATCCAAGCACCATCATCGCATTGGAACATTTTTTATTTTCCATAGCACCAAGATGATTAATTATGTCTGTCTACTTATTTGTAATTTCTCCGAGCCTTCCCTTTGGGCCTACGCCTAATTTCTCCATGTATTTAAATGGACTTCTTTCCTTAATATGTACAGTCAAACTCCGGATGACTATATATTGATTAATTTTTCAATTGACTCAGTGAGTCAAGTCATAAAACATATAAAACATTTTTTTATATAGATTAGTTAAATTAATATTTTTAATTAAAATATAAATTATATATTTATCTATTTCAATGGTCAAAGATAATAATGTATAATAATTTTATACAATTATTTATTGACATAATTTAAAAGACTTTGGCTTCGAGTTGATTTTAAGTTGATTTTTGTTTATAGCATATCGATACAAGTCTGGATTTCGAGTTTTAGATTACATTTTAATTATGATGGTTTGAACTCTTTTGTAGAGAAGATTTATATTTCATTCAATTATTAATGATATTTCATTTAATTTTTGATTGGCTTGAGTAATATCTTTTGTGATTTTCACTATTAACACGTGTTATGCCATTGAATTACGGGAATAATATTAAAGTTGGGCTTTTTGTGATTTTCACTAGGTCCAATCCTACTCAGACCGACCGTTGGGCTTTTCTATCAAGTCCCTTCAACCAATATAAATTGTTTCAACGTAGCTTGTTTAAGATCAAGCCGAGTTGGACATTCAAACTGACACAAATAATTATCGTCCGATGCAGCGGTGCCTTTGCTTAATTATTTCTATTTTGTACTATTTTCAAAGGTTTTTGTTTTGATTTTTTAAAAAATTTCTAAATTTTAAGGTAGAACTAAACTCCAAAGGTATATTTTTAAATAATAAATACCAAAAACATTATTTAAATGAAGCAAAGTATATTAAATGAAGCAAAAATGAAATAAATATTTATTGGTCCAAAAATTATTACGAAGGCGGAATGAACCAAGGATGACATAACACAACGAGACTGAGAAAGATTCCTGCATTTTAATGTAACCGGGTAGAAGAGTATAAATATTTTTAAATTAAATTTATCAATTTTTTAAGATTTTTTGCTAGGATATGTTTTAAATATCTAAAAATTTTCTATCCTAATAATAAACACAAGAGTTATAAAAGCCTTGAATTACGTAAATATTTATGGGTCCACAAAAATAATTGAGGGGCCAAATTAATAATAATAATAATAACTATAATAATAATAATAATAATAATAACTATAATAATAATGTAAACAAACCCAAGAATGTCATGTATCAAAAGAGATATTTATTTTTTTATGATAGTGCTAATTTAATTATATAGTTCTTGATTAGTACAAAACCTACGACATTCTCTAAATTATAAAAAAAATGGCAAAAAAATTTAGGATCAGCGACATCTTGCGATTTGATATTAACCCAGGTAAGAAAATGGCTGATCGGGAAAGTTGGAGTGACTTGAAGTGGCTAAGCAAGTTGTATAACAATCTTATAAAGCCCAATTGCTTTCTAATTCCCAAGATTGTATTACAATCTTATAAAGCCCAATTGCAATCTCCAAAGTCCTGTAATCTATTGATCGTTCCTAAACCGACCTATAAATACAACTCCTTCCCCCTTACACGAACCGCCAATTACAAATATAAATACCCCCTTCCTCCCACCTTCTCTCCTTTCTATCTGCTGCCAATCCTCCGGTTTTCTGTCTTTTTGCTTTGTTTCATTAGGCCTTCAAGGTTCATCTTCTCTAGCTCTCTTTCTTGCATGGAAGTTTTTCTTTCAATTAATTGTTTTAGTTAGTCGTCCAAGTTAATTATTTGCTCGTCTTACTGCTTTTGCATGCTTAACCGACTTAACGATATTTTTAATGCATGACAATAAGATTAGAGGAGTTCTGATCAGTTCATGTAATTTCTTGCTGCATGTTAAGCAATCAACTTGTTTAGCTATTTGCCTGGCAAAAAAATTTGTTTCGTTATTTGGCTGTGATAATTTGTTCGGAATGGATCTCTTTCCAATCCCGGGTTTTGGGGACGTGGTTCTAGCAGTTTCTTGAGACTTCAGATAGCTATCGATTAGTTCTTGCTTTTTGACAAAGTTTCCGCTTCTTGATTATCTTTTCCAATACACGAGGGTTGCCCTATATATTAAACTGAATTTGAAGGCTAGTTTAGTCGATAGAAGTTTGATCTTGTGTACAGATGTTGAAAGCATGTTTAAATAACTTAATAAAAATTTGAGTCTATATTTAGGAGGTGGCGTTTATTTTTATGGTTAATTAATTAATTAATTGTATTACCTGTTAGATAGGCTTAATAAGGTTTATTTAAATGTGTTTGATTAAAGAATATTACCTATTATTATATATATTAGAATTAGAATATTACCTTTTATTATAGATTTCAAATTGTAATCTTATTTCTTCTTTGGGTATTGTAGAGTAAATCTTGTCATTATGGTGAATATGGCGAGTCTCCCATCGATTCAGACGAAGAAGGCTCCTCTTTCCCAGCACTACACCGATGCCGGCTACTTGGCCGCCCTCCACCACAGCCACACCCGCATCAAAACCAGTAGTACCATGAGCGACGAAGAGGCCTTTGCCGAGGTCGATCCCACCGGCCGCTTCGGCCGATACCATGACATTCTTGGATCGGGTTCCATGAAGAAGGTGTACAGAGCCTTCGACCTCAAACATGGCATGGAGGTTGCATGGAACCAGATCAAGCTCCGCTGCTTCTCCGACGATCGACGTGCAATCGACCGACTATACGCAGAGGTCGGCCTGCTTCGGGAGCTTCGGCACGACAACATCATACGGCTGTTCGATGTGTGGAAGGACGAGGAGCGCGACACCATCAACGTCATCACCGAGCTCTGCAACTCCGGCAGCCTTCGGCAGTACAGGAAGAAGCACCGGCATGTCTCACTCAGGGCCATCAAGAAGTGGTCGCGGCAGATCCTCCGCTGCCTCGACTACTTGCACAGCCACGAGCCCTGCATCATCCACCGCGACCTCAACTGCGCCAACGTCTTCATCAACGGCAACCTCGGCCAGGTCAAGGTCGGCGACTTCGGGCTGGCGGCCGTGGTCGACGAAAGCCACTCCGCCCACACCGTCTTGGGCACGCCGGAGTTCATGGCCCCAGAGCTTTATGACGAGGAGTACACGGAGAAGGTGGACATCTACTCGTTCGGGCTATGTCTTCTGGAGTTGGTGACGTTGGAGATCCCCTACTTGGAGTGCGACAGCTTCGTGGAGATATATCGGGCGGTGTCGATGGGGGTGCGGCCCAAGGCCATGGAGAAGGTGAAGGATTCGGAGGTGAGGGCGTTCATCGAGAAGTGCCTCGTCCATGCCAAGGTGCGTCCCTCGGCGGCAGAGCTACTTGAGGATCCATTCTTTGCTGGGATAGACGAGGAGGACGCTGCCAATATGGCCCTACACATCAACACGGATAATGTGAACTTCCTCAACAGATTATAACGAATGAGGAGTCATGATCGAGATGATGACGAATTTATCTTTGTAATTTCCATTTATTGTTTGGTTGGCAATTGTATATTTGTATATTCATGATTTTAGCTCCGTGTGAGCTGTTGAAAAAGAGAAACGTGTAAATAGCCCACAAGATTTATTATTTATTATTGAATTGAACTCGATTTATTATTTATTTATTATAATTATTATTATTTAAGTATTTATTGAATTGAACTCGATGATGATGAAGTTTGACTAAGTATTCTAATAGCTATCTTTTGTAATTCAGGGCAGCTTATACCATGTTGCTCCCACCATGATGCTACATTTGACAAATTGATTTACTTATAAGCTTACTATAAAAATGAAATATGGAGAAAAGGTGGATTTTACCTGGGTGAAGGACTTTTCTGTTGGTAATTGCGAGAGAATATCCAAAATCTCCTTTTGCAGATACAAAATCAGACCACTACAAAATATTAAAACAAAATGAGTAATCATATTTAGTTTTACATAAACATTAATATATGAAAATAAAAAATAATAATATCATGACTTACAAAGATGCCATGGATCGAGCTACCTCATTGACTTCCAAACGACAAATGACATCATTGAATGCACGATATACCTCACTTAGTGATGAAGCATATATGCTGCAGCATGAAGAGGATGACAAAATTGATTTGTCCATCTCTTGGTGATGATATCAACAAATAACTTGTATCACTCTACTTTCATGTCATGTACCTCTTTTATTTTTTCTATGGTCTTTTGCATTTCATCATAAACGAATGGCATCGAAGGTCTTTCATCACTATCCACCAATCTTAAAAATCGAACAAGTGGCTCAATTGTTTTATGCACAAATTCCATCTTCTTCCAAAAATGTGCACTCAAGACAATATTTTCAGCTGTTATTCCATCCTCATCTTTTGCAAACTTCGATGATGAATACATTGTAGAAACAAACATCTTTTTCAGAGCCTGCTTGTGTTCTAGGAAACTAGCAATCGTCAAAAAATGAGTAGCAAATCGAGTTGCCCCAGGTCTCACCAATTTATGTCCATTTGTGAAATTATTCCTCATAAGAGCCAACAACCATGAGTGGTTGTATATAAGTTTGGTGACTTTCTGTGCATTCATAATACATGTTCCAACTTTTTTAATATTTGCAAAGTCCTTCAACATCAAGTTTATACAATGGGCAGCAGACGGAATCCAAAATAGATGTGGTCTCTTCTGTTCTAGCATCTTCCCTGCAGCTTTGTATGCCGACGCATTATCAGTGATGACCTGCACAACGTTTTACTCCCCAACTTCTTCAACTACTTTGTACAGTAAACTAAACAAATACGTAGCATCCTTTTTTTGTCTGAAGCATCCACTGATCCAAGGAAATACATTCCTCTTGGGCAGTAAACTAGAAAGTTGATCAAAGTTCTACCGGATTGATTGGTCCACCCATCAGACATAATAGAACAGCCTGTTGTCTTCCAAGATATTTTTATATCCTCTAAACTAGCATTTATAGATGCCACTTTAGCAGTAAGAAGATTGCCTGACAAAGAATTTCTGCCCGGAGGTTTGATCCCTTGATTACCATATTTACCTGCCACATTAATCATTTTTTGAAAGTAAGGCGAGTCTACAACATGGAAAGGAATGGCACAGTGATAGAAGAATCGAGCAATGGTTGTGTGCAAGTGAGGAAAGGACGTGTACCTTTTTTGCTGGTTTGATTTTTGAAAATGCATTCTGCATGGTGCCACATCTGTTACAAGTCAATCTCATACACTCACACAACAATAAAACAAAAGAAGAAGAAGACTAACTGCTTCTCCTCCGGAAATGTGAAACCAATCAACACATACTGATTCACTGAATTATGTTAACTTCGTTAAGCATTTTCATCAAGCATCCACCTTTTTCAACTAGGTTAACATCATTCACCAATGCCGACAGCAAAATTGAAAGAAAGAACCTGTTTTCTCAATCAAATGGTATCCCATTCACAAAGACAACAAACTGAACACCAAGGCAAAGACAACAGAAAATTTAAACTTTCGTTACTGCAATCACAAATACACATCGTTCTTGTAAAAAAAACAGCTAGCACAATACACTCATCTAGCACATATTCGCACATCAATTAGATATCAGCTAGCACATATTCATACTGCAAAACCGTCAATTACAGTTCCTAAAAACCCTAGCATATCAACAGCAGCACACCAAAAAATTCATCATCCATCGGACCACTACCAAGCAGATTTTCAAGACTTCCAAGCTATATTCGCACATCACAATTTGCACATCACAATTTGCACATAGCACATATTCGCACATCACAATTTAGCAGCACACACAATTAACTTAACGAAATCCCAAATCAGCAATAAAAAAATCCCAAATCCGCACAAAATTTCAATTTGGACATCACAATTTGCACATCATATTAATCAATTAGCACATCATAGATAACAATTTGCACATCACAACATTCAATTTCAATAAAAAAATCCAAATTTACCCAAATTTTGGTTCGGCCGCCGATTCCACCCGAAGCTCTTCGCCTTTGCGCTCCACAGCACACTCCACAGTGCTGTCGGCCGGCCACCTGTCGGAGGCGGAGTTGCGAGGGCGGTGGCGTGGTCGGAAGCTCGGTCGGAGCTGAGGTCGGAGGGCGGAAGCAGCGGAGGGCGGCAGCGTGACGGAGTGGGGGAGACGGGTTTGATTTTAGGTTTTTAAAATCAAAATTCCAATTTTACCCATACTTAAATAATTTAATAAATATCATACCTAGGGTATTTTAGTAATTTACCAAAAAAACTGATTCCGATTTAAATCGGCCGATTCCGATTCCGCGTTAAATCGGTCGGAATCGGGCGAAATCGTCCGATTCCGAGCCTGATTCGAGCCAACCGATTCGGCCCCAAAATCGGATCGGCGTGCTGCCGATCCGATTTAAATCGACCGATTCCACTCGGAATTGGCCGATTCGTGCAGCCAGGGAACAAAAACAAGGATCAAATAGCTTCCTCATTCCCCACCTCAGTAAGAAAAGTAGCACAAACCTTCCAAACCAGCAAACCCCACCCATATCACCATTCGCCATCATCATTGTCACCACCAAAATCTTATCCCAATGAAGACCGACTCAGCCACATTCGTATAATTCACGCAACCTTCTATCGCATCCAAGTTACAAAAAATGTTTCTTTTAAAAAAACAAAAGAGTAAGAGAAAACAGAGGCGAGGAGTGACCTGAGGGGAAGGAGATGACAAGAAGGCGACCAATTCTTGGAGTTCGGTCGCCATTGGAGACCGATCTTCTCCTCCTAGTTCGCCGACGGCGGTTTCTTCGTTGGCCCCATTCCCTAGCTCGGCCGTCCTCCCCGGCGCTGCAACCCTGCCGGGTGTGAAGTGACTATTTTATACCTGGACCGAATGTTTCGGACTGCAGGCTCCACGGGTCGGACGGGCGAGGCTACCCGGCTAACTGCCTACCCGCCGGAGGGGCCCAAACAATCTCACATTCCCATGTATACCAAAAAAGCAAGATAACGCCGCCGTGCTTGGGGTCGTCGCCGCCACTTCCTCCGGTGCCGGCGACTGCCGCCTCCGCCGGTCACATAACCATCCCGCCGCCGTCGTCCTCCATCCCAAACCCACGCCTCCCCCTCCCCCGCACCCGCCTGCCCGCCCGCCGCTTCTCCTCCTCCCAAGCACTTTCCCGCTCCCACGCCGACGCCGCGCCGGCATCGCCTCCACCCCCATCGTCCGACATACTATCCCTCCGATCTTCGCTGCTTTCCGGTCGCATCAAGGCCGTCGACATCGCTGGCTACTAACTCGCTCGCGTCCGCCGCACCGAGGCCGTCCTCCGCAGCTTCCTCCATGTCGCCGAGGATGGCGCTGTTAGGGAGGCGGAGGAGCCCGACAGGAGGGTCGTGCGGGGGAGGAGTTTGGGCCGCTGGCGGGGGTGCTGGTGGGTGTGAAGGACAACATTTGCACAGCGGACATGCCATCGACGGGTGGGTATCTTGGAGGGGTACCGTCCGGCCTACGACGCGACGGCGGTGCGGAGGCTTCCGAAGGGCGGGGCCATTGTTGTGGGGAAGACGAATTTGGATGAGTTTGGGATGGGGAGCTCCACCGAGGCTTCTGGATTTCAGGTATCAAAGAGGGTGCCAAAGCTCTCACTTTTTTGCAGACTTACTGAGTGAATAGGAAAGAATACATTTTGTTTTTACGAACTAGTTGTCTTAGTTTAGGGGGTTAGTGAAACTGGAAATCTAATTCACATTTTTTAAGTAAATGACAACATAAAAAATATATCACCATTAATCTACAGTTAAAGTTGTAAATCTGGCCTAAATTTCTTCTATCCTTTAGTTTTTTAGGCTTAGAGGTCTGTGAATCAAATTTATATGGGTAAGAGTTAATCTGACTAAGGTGCGTGCTTGTAGTGTTTTTTGGGGTGGATTATGAATCCTATAAAAATTGAGTGAAAACCATTCACACTTACAAAACTGTCTTACTAACCCATTAACAATTTGAAGCCCAACCCATTAATGTAGATTTGAAGCCTAGGTTTACGGGTGCAATTGAGACTGCTATTTTCACTAACCCCTTCTACTGGAAAATAATGTTTCTTATATAACTTTTTTTGTTGAGTTGTGTGTTTGTTCTGTATTTTTAGGGTCGAAACTAGGTATCATATGATGTCTTACTGCAATCGGAGAAATCATAGATTTTTTTTAAACAATTTAATTACAAATCATTCTAGTTAGTTACACGCTACAGATATCTGAAAACCTCTTATTTTTTTTGGATGGCACTTGTACTTGTGAAAGTCATCTGCCGGTGATTTATAAATTATTTGTCATATTTCCTGGGTAAAACCTTTTTTGTCTGCTGTAATCTAAACCCAAACGAAATTACCTCTATTAATAATTTGAATGTGGTAATTGTTTAATTATTTGATATGATCCTACATATGCTTCTGTGGAATATAGCATGGTTTCCCATTTTTTAGCAATATACAACCGATTTAGCGACTGCAATGTGTGGTATTTTATTTTCAAGCTTACTTTGTAGGTCACTGCTTACCCTTGGGACGTGTCAAGGGTTCCTGGTGGGTCATCTGGTGGCTCCGCTGCAGCTGTTTCATCTAGGCAATGTATCGTGTCATTGGGAAGTGACACAGGTGGAAGTGTTCGGCAACCAGCTTCTTTTTGTGGGGTCGTTGGCTTGAAAGCAACCTATGGACGTATATCACTGTTCGGGCTAATGGCTTATGCATCATCTTTAGATGTGATTGGTTGCTTCAGTTCGTCAGTTGCTGATTTATCTATAGTTCTTTGAGTGCTATCTGGCTATGATAGACTTGATGCCACAAGCAGCAAATGAGTAAGTTTCCCGTCTGTGTGATGATTGTTGTACCTACAGTAGCTTTTTGGATTTTGCAAGTTCAGACGGTCTCAAAGTGTTAATTATTGTTAAGCTGATTCTGAATTCTGGAAAGTGTCAAATTGTATGTTCCCTTAATAGGCCAAACTGTGACTTGATAACTTCAGATTGTAAGGGATTGTGAATGGCCAACTCTAACCAGCTAGATAATTGCTGCAGTTAGGATTTTACTGAATAGTATCCATGTAACTTCATTCATCATTAGATTCTCCATATGCTAAATATGTTTGTGATTGTTGGGATGAAGACCTCGTAATTCTTACTGTCAAATATATTATATCAGTTGGCAGAAACAGAACTGATAAGTTCTTTAGAGTTTGTTATTCAGTATTAGGTCAAAATGAAAGACTTATAATATGAGCACTAATATTCTGTCCCATTGTTGTGAGACACATAAAACCTTGTGTAAAAGCTTTGTTATTATAATTTGCAGAAGGTACCAGGTTTTGTATCTCAGCTTTGTCCTGTTAACCTGTTGGGGATGAAGCCTCTAAATAGAATTAAAGTGGGGTTGATTTGGGAAACCCTTGAAGATGGCGTTGACGCAGGAGTAATATCCTGTGTTCGAGCTGCAGCTTTACACTTGGAAAATTTAGGAGCTGCCGTCACAGAGGTTATCTGACTTCTCACTTGATAATGCATGCTAACACAACATAGTTTTTAATGGCTAAGAGTATGTTCTTAATTGATTTTCAGGTGCCACTGCCTTCTTTTTCTCTTGGATTGCCAGCTTACTATGTTTTGGCTTCCTCTGAGCCATCCTCTAATTTATCACAATATGATGGAGTAAGGTAATTTGGGATTTCTTATTTGTCTTTTTGCTGCAATTAGCCAACCTTTCTGCAAATTTTTTTTATGATTATGCTTGGCATTTTTTGTTTCAGGTATGGAAGTCAGACTGATGCCAATGAATTAAATTCTCTTTATGATGATTCACGTGCAGATGGTTTTGGTCCTGAGGTTAGTGTTCTTTCTTGTGCCGTGAGCAGATTGCATGCCATGCCGTTGGTGTAATGTGACTGTTTTCACCTCAATCTCATAAATTGTTGGAAGAGATAACGAAAGTTTGAATTGACATTCTCAATAGCTTGCCTGCAGGTAGAAAGGAGAATTTTGATGGGAACATATGCACTTTCAGCAGGATATTATGATGCATATTATAAGCATGCCCAGCAGGTACATACAGATTGTTCTCTTGCAAAAAATGTTGTCCAAGGTTGTGGCTTGTTCTCGTGCAAAAAATTTTCACTTTGCAACATTATGGAATTAAATTTGCCAGGTTAGGACCTTGATAAAAAGAAGTTTTAAGAGTGTGTTTGATGAAGATGATGTACTCATATCACCTGCAGCACCATCAGCAGCATATAAACTTGGTATGTTGTACTTCCACATATTAAAATAAAAATTTTAATATTGGCATTTTGTCTGCTGTGTATCTGTTTGATTTTTTTATCCCTGTCCTTCAACTAACGTTCAATGGGCCTGCAGGTGAAAAAATAAATGATCCATTATCAATGTATGCAGGAGACATTATGACGGTAGGGGCAATACACATTATGCCTTGAACCGATGTTGATTGTTTATAGTATTTATTTTGATAAAAATTGGCAAGTAATTTCTAGTGACTTGTATAACTGGTAATTCGTGCACTAAACTGCTAATTCATGATTTAGTAGGACGCAAGCTATGTTCCAAATGGTTAGCGTGTTCTTCCGTTGATAACACAAACACATAAATTATCTTTTCATCAACAATTTAGGAAAATAAATCAACATAATGACAAATACATCATAAATTTTCCTGAACATCTGTCATAACAATTTATACGTTAGAACTTTGAAGTTTCTTCATAATGTAGGGCCATGACAGGTTTAAAGTGACTTGTAACTTTTAGATTAATGTTTTGTTTTTCTACTTATGGTGATCTTCACTGGTTCTGAACAAGTTAATGTTAACTTGGCCGGTTTGCCTGCTTTGGTTGTTCCATGTGGTTTTGTTGATAGTGAGCAGCAGGCCTTCCAGTCCGATTGCAACCAATTAGTCCAGCCTTTGATGAGGTATTTTCTCATCTGGTTTCAACTGTTACCGATGTAAACAATTAATTCGTAAAGGAAGGCCTAAACACCTATTTTCTCTTATCTTCTCTTCTGTTTTTTAGCTTGCTTAAACTTTTTCATTTTAATGCAGGAAAAACTTATTAGGATAGGACATGTATTCGAGCAAACAGTAGAAGGCTGTAGATGATGCCTTCCTCCATGACTCAGAGAAAACGGAGATTGCTAGTATTTATCTAAGCATTGTTCAGAATTTGTATCTGGTTCTCATCAAAGCATGCAGTGTAGGAAGACATGCTGAAGACAATGCTAAAGAATTTTAGCATAATCAAAGGTGCATTATTATTTTTTTGTAATTATTGTATTGTAAATATAAAGTTTATGTATCTTTGTTTATCATAGTACATGGACACTTTTTTTTTCTTTTTTAACTTTGGTTGGTTCTAAGCGTATTGTCTGCCTCGTTCTTTTTTTGTAATTTCTTAGATTTATCTAAATTCTTTCCCAATTATATTTAATCCGGTGCTTCCTCTGTTCTAGCAACTCCAAACCCTCTTTAGAAATGCGGTACTTGTGGTGATCAACCATATTGGCCAAACCAAACTTGTTTTTAGGAACTAATCCAGAGGGAAAGTCTGCGTATGTTCTCATTGGGTAGCGTTAGATTATTTTTATCAAATATTCATCACGATCACGACTTTTAGTCAACTGTTAAGATTCAGCATGAAAAATTGGCTTCATGGCTAGAACATAGAAATTCAGTGACCTGTGAAAGTGTAATGCTACCTGCACCACTTTTTTCCACTGCGAGTATTCACCCCATCCAAATCATCGGCAATGTCCAATTTACCATGTCAGCCCTGTTATTAATGTTGAGAGATTCCACGTTGAGATATATATAT
Source organism: Piper betle (assembly GCA_033002965.1). Lineage (NCBI taxonomy): Eukaryota > Viridiplantae > Streptophyta > Magnoliopsida > Piperales > Piperaceae > Piper > Piper betle. Next base: position 97,752 of record JAURVB010006177.1, on the reverse strand, counting down.
ATATATATATATATATATATGGTGAAAGTACTTGGTTGTGTGCTGGAGAACAATCTTAGCCGTTGGATTAGCATCCAACGGCCAAGATAAAAATAAAAAAGGGAGCGGCGCTGCCGCTAGCGCCGCTGCAAGAGCGACGGCGGAGGGGCGGGAAGGATGCCCGGCCACGGCGACGGCCGGGGGGGGGGGAGGCGACGACATGGGACGAGGGCGCGGCACGGCGGGGTGGCTGGCGGAGGCCGAGGGGGCGCGGCGGGGTGGCGGGGTGGCGGGCGGGGGTCGAGGGGGGCGCGGCTGGGTGGCGGAGGGGGCCGAGGGGGACGTGGCAGGGTGGCGGCTAGGGCCGAGGGGGCGGCAAGGGCCGAGGGGCGCGGCTGGGTGGCGGCGGGGGACGGGGTGGCGGGCAGAGGACTGGGGGGGGGGGCGTCGCGCGGCGGCGTGGCGGCTAGATCTGCCGCCCCGTCCCCCGCGGTTAAGTCGGCCGGGGTGGCGGTGTCGGCCGCGGTGGCGGCGACGCGGCGGCCGGCGGAGGAGGCGGTGGCAGAACTGTTTTTTTTTTTTTGATGGAGAAGGGGGAAGTGGGGGGCTTGTTTCAGCCGTTGGATTTGATCCAACGGCTGAAACACTGCAGCACAACCATCTTGGCTGTGCTGCAGTACAGCCCCCCCACCCTCTATATATATATATATATATATATATAGAGGAAGACAACAAAATATTGCCTTTCTTTTTTAGGCGCATTGATTAAAAGCCGCTTGATTTTAAACCAGCGGCCCACAATCCACAAGGGGAAAACCCCCATTCCCGCCCTACCGCCACCCCGCCCACCTCCCTGCTCGTCACCTCGTGACCAACCACCCCCGCCACTTAACCGCCGCCCTGCATGCTAGCCCATGGCACGACCACCACCAACCCCCTCCGCCGCGTCTGCCCCGCCCGCTACCCCCTACGACAACGACCACCACCCCGCAGAGCTTCTCCCCCGGATGAGCTTCCCACACCCCTTACTAACAGTCTGCCTTTGTGCCACCCTGACCGCACCACCACGGCCGCACTTCCCCCCAAGCCGCCCCTGCAAAGCTTCCCCTCCCCTCCCCCACCACGCCCCCCCCCACCCCCCCCAAGCTTCGCTCCCAACCCACACCATCTCCCCCTACCGCCCAGTTGTTCCCCTCTGTTGCCTGTTTTGCCCCCCACCCCCACGCTAACGTCACCTACATTACCACCGGTGGTGGTGCGACAAAATAGAGGGGGGAAGGAAAGAGCAATGGCAATGTTGTAATAAAAACTTAGTTTGCTCTCGACATTAATCAATATTACGAAATAAATGTTAAAAATAGTTTTAAAATAAAATACCATAAAATAAAAACTTGATTTGCTCCAGCTCAAGTCAATATTATGAAATTGATTTTTTAAAAAAAAATGTAAAAATAAAATACCATAAAATAAAAACTTTATTCGCTCCAGACTCGAGTCAATATTGCGAAATTTGTAATATTGACTTGAGTTGAGAGCGAGTCAAGTTTTTATTTTATGGTATTTTATTTTTAGAATTATTTTAAAATTTTATTTCTTAATATTTACTCGAGCCGGAGCGAGTCAAGTTTTTATATTATGGTATTTAATTTAAAAAATCAATTTCATAATATTGACTCGAGCGGGAGCGAGTTAAGTTTTCATTTTAAGATATTTTATTTTTAAAATTATTTTCATTATTTATTTCATGATATTAACTCGTGTCGAGAGTGACTCAAGTTTTTATTACGAAATTACCATCGTTATTTCCCCCCTCTGTTTTGTCGTGCCACCGCCGATGGTGATGCACGTGAATGCCCACGTGGGGAGGGGGTGAAATGAGCAGCGGGGAGGGGGGCCTGCGGGAAGCACAGTCGTGGCTGTGTGGCCATGTAACGACCCAGCCCAAAGTGCAATGTAATGGGCTAAGTATTTCTTTAAAATGGGTATCCCGAAAGTTAAAGATCTATAGTCCATTCCCACTTATAAACAGGACCTTTTCCGAGTAAGTATTAGATGTGGGACTAAGTTGAGGGATCTCACAATCCACCCACCTTAGGAAATTTCGTCCCCGAAAATGCCTGTTCTTGGTCCGTTGCTAACCCCAGCCCACGACCTTTTTTTGGCCCGTGACCGGCAGCCTAGCCAACGTCCCTAGTCCATCCCACCATCTAACATGGAACCGGGTCGGCTCTGATACCATTTGTAACGACCCAGCCTAAAGTGCAATGTAATGGGCTAAGTTATTTCTTTAAAATGGGTACCCCGGAAGTTAAAGATCTATAGTCCATTCCCACTTATAAACAAGATCTTCTCTAAGTAGGTATTAGATGTGAGACTAAGTTGAGGGATCTCACAGGCCAGGGCGGCATGGTGGGGGAAGTTCTGCGGGGTGGTGGTGGTTGTGCCATGGGCTGGTGTGCAGGGCAAGGGCAAAGGGGGGCGGGGGTGGGGGGGTTGGTCGCGGGCGGGCCGATGGGCCAAGGGGGTAGAATGGCTATGGAGTGTGGGCCACTTGATCAAAATCCAACGGCCCACATTGCAATGCGCTGCCAAAAATAGTAGCACATTGTAACAAATCTACATATATATATATATATATATATATATATATATATATATATATATATATATATAAAGAGAGAGTGTGTGATTGGATAGCCAGGGGTGACTATAGGAAAATTTCTTGCAATTGCCCTGATCTGGACCGTCGAATATAATCAAATAGCCCAGATCTAATTTTTTTAAAGAAAACTCTAATCTCCATCCAATCCACCACCATCATTTGCCTAGCCCACGCCCTCACTACCCCACCCACGCTCGCGCCCTTTGCCTCACCTACGTCAAGGGGGCGGCAGACCGTGAGGGCGGTGGCCACGATGACGGCGGTAGGAGAGAGGATTGGAATTTTTTTTTTTTAAGAAAATAAATCTAGGCTGTCAAATTATATCCAACTACCTAGATTGGGGAGACTACATGAAATTTTTCTTACCATCACTCTCAGGCTATCGAATCCTATATATATATATATATATATATACATACACACACAACATTTTGGGGCGGCCCCTCAACTGGCCCAAGTCGTGGCCCCTCATCCGTAGTCCCCCGGCCACCACCTGCCATTGCCCCCCCCCCTGCCCAGCCCAAGCTGGCTGGATCGAAATCTAGCAACCTATATTAGTTGCGCTGCAACAGGCAGCACATTGCAATAAAATTTTATATATATATATATATATATATATATATATATATATATATATATATGTATGAGAAAGGACGGTTGTCCTGCATCACAGCCATCTTGGTTGTACTGCACTTTTTAGCCATTGGATGAAATCATCCAACGGCTAAAAATTAACCCCAACCCCCACCCTTTCCCCCCCTCCGCTTTCAGCCCCTCCCACCGCTTTCACCCCCCTCTAGCCGCGCCTCTTCCCCTGCCCCACCCCCCTCGCCCCTCTCCCCGCCCCGCGCCTCACTCCGCCCCAACCACATCCCCCCCACCATCCCCACCCCGAGGCCACCCACACTTGCGCCGATCGCTCCTTCCCCCTGTTTTTGCCGGAGCCGCCTTGGGTCACCCGAGGCCGCCCAGGCTTGGGGAAGAGTCCGGAAGGGGGGGGAGGGGGGTGGGGGGCTAGGGATGGTCGCCCGACGGTGACGATGATTTCTGACAGTGGCATTGCCGGTGGCGACCGACCAACGTGCAATGCAATACAAGAAAAAGTGGCGGCTTTCTCGCCCTGAGCGGCACCTCAAGTTGGATTGAGGTTGACGATGATGAGGGAGGGTTGACGACAAGACGGCAGCATCGAGGCGACCGGCTGTGCCGAGGCCGGCGGCGTTCCATGAAACAGAGCAGGGAGTGGCGGCGAATAGGGTAAGGGAAAGAGAAAGAGGGGAAAGGAAGGGAAAGAGGGGCGGCGATGGCAGTTCTGGCCGGCTATGGTGCAGGTAACGCCGACGGCGAGGTCACTGGCGGTTGGGGTCGAGGGCAAATGTCAGTAGGGGAGAAGCAGGGGATGTCGGGGTGAAGAAAAATGACTCGATGGCAATTTCGTAATAAAAACTTGACTCGCTCCAGGCTCGAGTTAATATTAAGAAATAAATTTTTTAAAAATATATAAAATAATTTCGTAATAAAAACTTGACTCGCTCATGACTCGAGTCAATATTTTAAAATAAATTGACAAAATTAGTTTACTTTTTAAAATTTTATTTCGTAATAAAAACTTGACCCGTCCTGATACGATTCAATATTAAGAAATAAAATTTTAAAAATATATAAAATAATTTTATAATAAAAAATTAATTCATTCCCGACTAGAGTTAATATTACAAAATAAGTTAATATATATATATATAATAATAATAATTTCGTAATAAAAAATTAACCAACTTTCGACTTGAGCTACTATTATGAAATAAATTTAAAAGAATATACAAAATAATTTTGTAATAAAAATTTGACTCGATTCGTAATATTAACTCTAGTCAGGAGCGAGTCAAATTTTTATTACAAAATTATTTTGTATATTCTTTTATTTCATAATATTAACTTTAGTCAAAAATGAATAAATTTTTTATTACGAAATTATTTTATATATATTTTAAAATTTTATTTCTTAATATTGACTCGTGTCGGGACGAGTCAAGTTTTTATTATGAAATAAAATTTTAAAAAATAAACTAATTCTGTCAATTTATTTTAAAATATTGACTCGAGTCAGGAGCGAGTCAAATTTTTATTACGAAATTATTTTATATATTTTTAAAAAATTTATTTCTTAATATTGACTCTAGCCGAGAGCGAGTCAAGTTTTTATTACGAAATTGGCATCAAGCCATTTTTCTTCACCCCAACATCCCCTGTTTCTCCCCTACTGACGTTTGCCCTCCTCCCCGACCGCCGACGACCTCGCCTCCGGCGTTACCTGCACCATAGCCGGCTAGAACCACCATAGCCAGCTAGAACCGCCATCGCCGCCCCTCTTTCCCTTCCTTTCCCCTCTTTCTCTTTCCTTTACCCTGTTTGCCGCCACTCCCTGCTCTGGAGTGCCGCCGACCTTGGCACAGCCAGTCACCTCGATGCCACCGTCTTGTCGTCAACCCCTCCCTCATCGTCGTCAACCTCAATCCAACTTGAGGTGCCTCTCAGGGGTGAGAAAGCCGCCACTTTTTCTCGTATTGCATTGCACGTGGGTCGGCCGCCACCGGCAATGCCGCCGCCGGAAATTGTCGTCACCGCCGGGCGACCATCCCTAGCCCCCAGCCCCCCCCCCCTGCCGGACTCTTCCCCAAGCTTGGGCGGCCCCAAGTGACCCAAGGCAGCTTTGGCAAAAACAGGGGGAAGGAGCGATCGGTGCAAGCGCGGGCGGCCTTGGGGTGGGGATGGTGGGGGGATGTGGTTGGGGAGGAGCGAGGCGCAGGGCGAGGGGGGCGGGGGCGGGGGAAGAGGCGTGGTTGGAGGGGGTGAAAGCGGCGGGAGGGCCTGAAAGCGGAGGGGGGGGGAAGGGTGGGGGTTGGGGTTAATTTTCAGCCATTGTATGATTTCATCCAACGGCTGAAAAGTGTAGCACAGCCAAGATGGTTGTGCTGTAGGACAGCAACCCTTTTCTATATATATATATACTTGCAGCGCACCATACGCTGCTGAATGAGAGCCGTTGGATCAAAATCCAGTGGCTCTCATTCATCTTCCCATTTTTTTCAGATCTGTAGGCCTAATTACCCACCCGAACTGGACCTCCTGCCCGCAACCGTGCCACCGCCTGCCGCTGCAGCCTCGCCCCCTGCCGGCGGCCCTGCCCTCCACCCCCTCCCCTCGCCCGGCCACCGCCTGCCGCCGTGGTCCCCGCCCCCAGCCGGCACCCTACAGCCACTGCCAACCCCCCTCTCTGCCATTGCCCGATTCGTGCCCCTCCGCCCCCCGCCCATCCCTGGCTGGCGCTGCCTGCCACCCCCTCCGTCACCGCCCGGGGCGGTGGCAGGGGTGCCAACCAAGGATGGGTGGGGGGCGGAGGGCGTGGGTCGGGCAGTAGCGGAGAGGGAGGGAGGGGGGGTTGGCAGTGGCTGCAGTGTGCCGGCTGGGGGCGGGGACCATGGTAGCGGGCGGAGGCCGGGCAGGGGGAGGGGTGGAGGGCAGGGCCACCGGCAGGGGCGAGGCTGTGGTGGCGCGGTCGCGGGCAGGAGGTCCGGTTTGGGCGGGTCCGACGGGTTGGGCGGGTAATCGGGCCTCCAAATCTAAAAAAATAGGAAGATGAATAAGAGCCGCTGGATTTTGATCCAACGGCTCTCATTCAGCAGTGTATGGTGCACTGCAAAAATTTGGAGCGCACCATAAAATTCTTATATATATAACTGCCGCAGCAGCGACGGCGGAGGGGGCGGGAAGGGTGCCCGGCCATGGCGACGGCCGAGGGGGCGACGGCGACGGGGGATGGGGGGCGCGGCGTGGTGGGGTGGCTGGCGGGGGCCGAGGGGGGCGCAGCGGGGTGGTGGGCGGGGGCCGAGGGGGGCACGGCGGGGTAGCGTGCGGGGGGGGGGGCGTCGCGCGGTGAGGTAGGGGTGGTGTTGCCCGGAGGCGGGGCGGCAGGCCAGCAGGGGAAGAGGCAGGGCGGCTAGATCCGCCGCCCCGTCGCCGCGAGGGTTACGTCGCCGCCCTGTCGGCCGGGGAGGGGGAGCGACGGGCAGGGGGGTGGCGTCGCGTCGACCGGGGTGGCGGCAACGCGTCAGCCGGCGGCTGGCGGCGACGGCGACGCCACCCAATTTTTTTTTTATCCAATCGTTAACGACTAGAATACTACAGCACAGCCAAAGTACAGCCTCCCCCTCCTATATATATATATATAGTTTAGTACTCTAGCCCTCTTCTCCACTATAGCCATTGCCTTCCTCACCTTTTCTACTCCCCTCTTCTCCGGCAACAATGGCTGAAACGCAACCTCTTTAACGGCCGATGGGTCATCGACGGCAGCATGTTTGGGTGGAACACATCCTCCTATGAGGCGGTGGACCATGCCTGTGGCGGGAGGACCCCAGGAATATTTTCAGAATAAAACCCTAACATTGAAAATGTGCAATAAGCACTATTTATACAAAGTACTGTTAAACAAAGTCTCAGAAACATAAGACATAGGAACAACTGAGTTAACAACACTCGTTTACATGACTAACATCAATACCCTCCTTCGAGCCGTATAGCGTAGCAATCCCAAGCTTGGAAACAAACACACTGAATGGCTTCACTAACAGTGATTTGGTGAGAACATCTTCAATCTGCTGATCAGTAGATGTATACCTAGTCTCTAATTGCTTCAAAGCCACTTATTCCCTCACTTATTCATTGCTTCCTGCATGAATTGACAAACAAAATTGACTGCAAAACATATATCTGGCCTTGTGAAAGTCAGGTATTGCAGTGATCCTACAATGCTTCTGTAAAGTGTAGGGTCACAAAAAGACTAGAGTTTTTTGGAGGCTTAGACTTAGCCACCATTGGTGTAGCAACAAATTTGCATTCTAGCATATTTGTTTTCTCAAGTATCTTCCTAGCATATCTCTGTTGTGTAAGAAAAGACAATTATCAGCTGAAGATACTTTGGACACCCAAAAAATAAAGAACTTGATCTACATCTTTCATTGCAAACTCCTGTTTCAGCTCAATAAGAAATTTCATCCATCAACCCTGGAGCATTTCCTTTAATCAGCATATCAACAACGTAAAGCAACAAAATTTCAACGTCTTCTTCTTTCTTCAAAACAAACAGTGAAGGATCAGAAATGCTTGATAGATAACATTTTGTACACAAAGGATCTGAATCTATCAAACCGTGCTCTTGGAGCTTGTTTAAGGCCATAAAGAGCCTTTTCAAGTTGACACACATGATCAGGAAATTTCTTATTCTTAAAACCTGGTGATTGGCTGATACCATTCAAAGAAACATTTTTGACGTCCATTTGGTGGACTGCCCACTTGGATGTCACAGCTAACGCCAATGCAGTTCTTACCATAGCTGGTTTAAATGGAGAGAACGTTTCAGAGAAATCAATACCCTCCTTTCCCTTAGCTACAAGTCATGTCTTTAATCTTTCTATGGTATTATCAACACTATATTTAACTTTAAACACCCACCTTGTGCCAATAGCATGCATACCGGGTTGTTTTGGAACCAAACACCAAGTCTCGTTATCGTCCAGTGCTTGTAACAACTCTTCACATATAGCCGCATCTAGTTGGGAGTAGGGGTGGGAGTCAGTCGGACGGATTTCGGGCAAGTTCTTGTCAGTATCCGTCTAAATTTTGTTCGGACAAGGCCAAATTGATGCCTGCAATAGGCTCGGTCAGGTCCACGAGCAGACCGTGATTAAAAACAAAATCCTCGCTTTTAATCGCCCTCCTTTTCCAAGCCCTACCCCAAGGCAGCGGCAACAACTTCTCCAACACGTTTCTTGTCCTGCGAGTCAATCACATCGTCATTGGCGACAGCCTCGCCGTTGCTAGGCCCGGCGACAGCCTCACAATCGCCAGCCCCCCGATGATTGCCTCGAAAACGCTCAGGTACAAAAGCAAATACCTTTCTTCTCTGGCCACTTTCTCATCGCCGGCCATGGAATTGGGTAGTCGACTCGTTAACAACTAGTTTGGAGGGGAGTCATGAGGTTGCGGCGACTCAGCCGGCTAGGTTGTCAATTTATATCCATTTATAATCCCTTATACATTAAATATTTCATTTTGTTGTCAATTCGTGACAGACAACATCACTAATCCCCTGATTATTTGCCAAATCAGGACATTAGTGATCTTTGTCTTTCCATCGTTCTCGCTGGATTGGTTCTAGTTTATGGTGTTTATGCTAGACAGTGCTGCCTCTCCACCACCGTGGACGGCCAGGAACCCAGCATAGCATAATGGGCTGCCTCTTTTTTTAAAAAAAAAAACTTTACCAAACATAATGTTAACTACCTTTACCGAAAAAAATCTTACAAATTTTTTTTGTTATCAAAAATTTAGGAAGGATATATATGTGTTAAAAAAAAAACCCTGTTTAGAAACTCGTACTTGTGCCATACTAGCCAAACCAAACTTGTTTTTAGGAGCTAATCTAAACAGAGAGTGAGTCTATCTATGTATGTTCTCATTGAGTAGCCTTTGAGTATTTTTATCAAATATTCATCACAATCGCGAGTTTTAATCTGGCTCTTACGATTCAGCATGAAAAAATTGGTCTCGTGGAAGGCAAAAGCCGCAGAGAAATTCTCGGTGACTTGTGAAACGCTTTGTTAGTTAATAATTGATGGAAAGGCCTCCTCCTCCCCTTTTCAGTTGTCCGCATGTCCCCGATTCCGCAACTTCTATTTCCCGAGAAACTAACGCGAGACATGAAATGCGATTCTCATTGAGCACAATCAATCAAATCAAAACCACTCCCCTACCCCTTTCCTCCACCTTCTTCGTCCTTCCCTTGTCCTTATCCGGCGAGTTGCACCGGCGTCGTTGGCGGTTCTTGTTCTTCATCTTGTCTGATTTCTTCTAATCGTTTTTTTTATGATGTTCAGTTTCTCCGTTTGTATGTTGCGAGCGATTTTTTTTAAAGCTTGTTGGGAATCTCTATAGGTTTTGAGGAAGATGCTGTGATGTTTGTTTCCGTTGCTGCTTGCTATTCGGAATGGACTTGCGTTTTGTTTGTGCGGGGAGATGATTGTTGTTTAATGCTTCCGTTAGTTTAAGATTTCGGGTGCGTTAATGGCCGCGGAAAATGTTTTGGAGCGTCCTCTCTTGGTGGCGCTGTTTCGACGGTGTTTTCCACCAGGTTTCAGGTTCTCGACTCTCCGACCTTCGATGGAATCATGTTGTCAACGAACGATAACAGCGCAATTTGGTTTGAGTTCTTGATACGTTGTTGTATTTGTTTCAGGATTTGAGCTTGTTTCGTGAAGTTCCTGACCATCAGGTTTGATTTGATTGATGTTGTTTCTTTCGTGTATGTTGTTATTCAATCTGCTGTTGATGTTGGTTGATTTGTGATATTTGTTGGATTTTGTGACCAATGCTATTATTATTATTCTGTGTCCCTCTACTTTCAAAGGAAGCTTTTGCCGACCCATCACGCGATGAGAGCCTGATATTTGAGCTTTTGGAATTAAAAAGTGAAGTCGAAGATGCTGGTAGTGCTGCCTGGTTTCTTAGGGATCTCGCTCGTGAGCAAGATGCACAAGATAGCATTGTGAGTACTGAAAATATGTTCTAGGCGATGCTTTATATGTCTATAATTGACATGTAGCAGACATTGCTCTTTCCTTTCCCTACTCACTAGCTTGCTCACAAGGTCCAAAGTGTTGATACTTCTTTGCAGTCTGTTATGAGTTGTTTATATTGGGAAAATGTTTTATTGATTTGGTTTTTAGGTTTTGGAGCACTCAAGTGGAGTTGAGGAGGTAGATAGTTTGGGCTGCAAAAACATTCCTACCGTACTAACTACTGCTATTGGTCAGATGGTATGCACTACATTGTACTTTTAATTGATCCAACTGACTGTTTTGCATCTGTTGATGCACTACCATCCATTTTCGCATGGCCTATTCACAAGCTTGAACTATCAAAATTCCTTGCATGTACCTCAATCCGTTAGGTGTTATATCCATGTAAGGTTGCCTGAAGTGAAAGGATAAATATTGTGGGTTACGGTCAATCTAAAGTATCATGGTCTAGAGTTAGTATTACTTCTTAGGGAATAGGATTCATTCTCTTTTTCACTTTCCCAACTTTTAATTAAGTTTCATTGTGGCTTATGCATTTAGCAGATTGTTGTATGTGTCTTTTTAAAATATGTTCTACCAATGTAAATTTATCTGCTGTTTTTTTATCTGTATTTTATATGGATTTAACCAACATATATTCTTAAAGTGTATACGTTTGTCTTCTTTCTTTTTAGGCCATTTCCAAGGGCACGCAAGGCAGAGAAGCACAAAACATTGTGAGGGTAAGTTTTATTTGCTTCAGTTGCTTGACATTTTATATCTGGTTGGTTTTTAGTGAGCTTGTGGGGGTGTGTTTTTTGCAGGTATATTTAGCAAATTTGAGATTAAAGGGCGTCGGTACTGATTTACTCATAACTGCATATGAACCTATTTTGATTAAGTAAGTGCTTCTATGGCTACTTAAGGCTTTCGAATAGTTAGTGCTTCACTAGAGTAGTTACGATCAATATAAACGCTTCTTTTATTTTTTGATAATAATAAATTTTCTATGAGATGCTGTTTTATAAAAGAATTCATAGGAGTTTGAACTGCTTTCTCTTACATTTATTTGAATGGTGCTGATGAGAGTGAACCATTGGATGGTGCATTCTGTGAGGGTATAAAAGTTCGTTTGCATAGTGTTTTTATGCTAGGGTACACTGCTAACATCTTGGTGTCTTCTTTTGGTCTAACTATTCAACTGTGCAGTGTGCTTTTTGAAACTTTTGCTATCCCATTTTCCTTTCAAATCCACTGAGAGAAGTCTTCTAAATCAGGCCTTTTCTCATTAACATCATTAGAGAACATAGTGGGCTTTTACACTATAATGGCTGTTAGATATGAAATTGAGACAAGTTGTCAGTTTGCGGTGGTTGAATATTTGACCAAAAAAGATAGTTCAAATTAGGTACACTTGGCTATGCTTCAGCTATAAGCTACATGTGAGATTGGTTACTACTTCTAAACATGGAACTTCGAACCCATCTTGAAGGAGAGTTCACGATGCAGAATCAAAGCAGGCCACCCCAGTACCATCTTTGCAGTTCTCCGTGCACTGCCCTTTCGATTGTTATACTTTCAATGCTTTTATATGATAGTAATCGAACAATGCGTAATTTGACCAAATAATCAGTTGATTAAGCAACACCATTTACCCAGCTCATAGGAATTAGATCTCCTCAATCAGCAACGTAGAGAAATATAAATATATAACCTTGATTTTGCTATTTCTTCAATCAAGGAAGGGATTGCTTCCTTTGCTTCCGTACTTAATAAATCAAATTAGCCTAACGAAATCAAACTAGTTCTTATGGTTTGTACTGTACATATGACTATACTGTTTGCACCTAGATATACCCATTAAGTCAATTTTTTAGTAGTTCTGCATTTTGATTTTATGCAGATTTTGTAGTTGATGATATGAATTTGTTGCTTTTTACTGTCATTCCCTTGCCAGGGAAAGGACAATCAGTTTAAAAAGACGAACTGGTAATAAAATGTTGGATACTTTTTACTATAGGGAGTGTGTTGTTTCCTGCAATAACAAAATATTTTGGTACCAGCAGTAGGAAAAGTTTAGATTGATTGTTGGGGTCCCCTTTAAAGGCCATGAACTAATTAGCATGGTGACTCTTGCACAAGGGACAGTAATTTGTATTTCAGCATGTCATACATGTGGGTTATATCTAGATGCAGAGGTATGTACCGTTGATTCTTTTTGTCTTGGAGTTACATATAGAACTCTTTCCTCGGTACATATTCTCTGTTGATTCTTCTTGTGTTGGAGTAACATTTAGAACTCTTTTGGAAATTTGCCATTGAGTAGGAAAAATAATCTCTACGAGAACTGTTAGTAGTTGAGTATTTGTTATGTGGCAGCCAAGAAGCCTTCTGAAGCTAGTATGAGTGAGGCAGTTGAATGCTGGTAGTAACGAGTGTTTGCTGGTTGTTCTGTTTACTGTCATTCAAAGGTGCACTATCTTGAATTTTGCAAATTATACATGTTCCCAAGAAATGCTAGCTAATGAACATGTTCATCAGCGAAGCCCACTCTTTTGTGGCATAAATCAATGTGTGAAATAAAAATATCTTAACACATTCTTATTGATCCTAATCGGCCATGTTGAACTTGTACTTAAACTTGAAGTAGTCGCTCTCCCCCTCTCTCTCCCTCTCTCTCTCTCTCTCTCTCTCTCTCTCTCTCTCTCTCTCTCTCTCTTTATATATATATATATATATATATTGGTGGATGTGAACACTGGTCTCTCATGCTTAAGTAACATTATTATTTCCAATTGTACGTAAATTGAATTGCACTCGGCTTCACCCTCTAGAATGCTGAAGGAAGTTGTGAACATGTGATAATTAAGTTAAATGAGTTATGATTGTGCCGTCAATTGCTTTGAGGCGATGATATTTGTCTGGGTGTTGCTATTATTGCCTTTCACTATGTAGAGCAACTTCCTATTTTGTCCCTTATTGTTCAGAGCTTGATTTTCGTCTTTTTATTCCGTTTTTCTTTTAATATTTATTTTATCATCTACAAATATGATGGTTTGAGATGGATTAAAATCTTTGCCTTTCTCGAATGGCTTGTTTTCTGTTGTCTGGTTGATGGTATAATCATCTGGAACAGCTCATGTGTTCAGTTCATTAACATATCCACTGTTCTCATTGTATGATTGTGTGCTAGCACGAGCGATAGTGTCCCTTGTGAAATGACTCATCCTTGTTTTTGTCAGTCCTCTTAGTGAGAGTGCTCGGACAGTAGGAGCTGGCCTTGCTGTCCCAGCAGTACAATCTGGTTGCTTGCCCATTGCAGATGTCTTCCGTACTGCAGTTTCCAGCTTCAGGATCGGTGACTGGAGTCTGTTCGATTCAGGTGCTTAATGAGCTACCAAACCAGTACCCCCCGACAAACAGTGCTCGATGTAATCAAAACTATAGTTTTATAATTTTAATCTTTATTGTAGGCTTCTAATGCGTATACGCTCGCGCTATGCAACCTATCACTAATGAACTACTGCTCAACAAAGCAAAAGCAATCGATTTTGATAGTTGGTTTGTGACTAATGATACTTAAAACCAAACTTGATTGTGTATCCTTACCATGAAAAGTGACTGGTATGGTTATGATGCTAGCCTGTTCAAATAAATTATTGTATATATATATATATATATATATATATATATGCTAAATAGAATAGATGATTTCTCATCATGCCAACTTTGCACTCGTGTCTCCTCACGGGTCCCCCGCACACCTGCGTGTTTCTAGTTTTGGGGTACTGGTAGGATGAGGAAAGTACCAAAGAGTATGAAAGACACCTCCCCATTAACTTATTAGCCCTAATGGGCCGAAAATGGGCCATGCTGTTTGAAGTGACCCTTAATGGGCCCAGACTGCCGGCTTGCCGCGAAACATTGAACGTGTTGGGGATCAGCTTTTGGTGAAGGAACAGGTCTAGTTAATGACGCCATATTGTACGTTAAATGGCCCAGGCCCAATTGTACCGGCCCAGCTAGTGGTGGGCCCAGCCCTCTGCACGACATAAACAAGAATCCATGGCTGTCAAGTGGGCCCTACTTGTCTACATAGCTCGGGGAAAGAGTTCTCCGATCGGGCCCACCAAAGGCCCAATTATTAAAAACACATGTTGCAGGACGACGAAGAAAAACTGCAGGTTGTGTAACTCGTGAACGTTTCCGGTAACATATTTCGTGACGTCCAGATGTAAAGCACCCAAGGTCCACTATGCCCCGTTTTTGGCCCAGACGGGTGGTGACGTCAGACCTAGTTGGTGGGACCAAGGGTTTGTTTGAAGGAAAAATTATGCAAGGTACTGCCGCCCTGAGTAGGAGTATTAATGTTGCCTACTTATGAACTATGCGTTCCTTGTGAATAATTTTATGTTTGTTGGAGTTTGTAGTCACATACTGTTATTGTTCATTGCTAAACCGGGGCATCACACACCATTCCAAGCTCAGCTCACATACCTAGTAGAGCCGAGCCACCATATAGGGAAGGGATTCATTCTTTGGGCTAAATATAGATTAGGGTTAGTATAGAGTTGATAATTCATAGTTAAAGTAGTTTATCTAAGAAAAAAAGAAGAAGAGAAATTACAACGTTTTATTATTTATTTACCATCAAAAATAAAATGCCCAGTCGAAGAAGGGAGGCAAAGATTCCGAGCGGCGGTGGGGGTTGAGGACGTGGTGGTGGCAGGACACCCACCAGTCTGCCGGCAGAGAGATGAGATGGGAGGAGGACAATACCTTTGATGGGCTGGGAAAGTGCTGGGCCCACCACGACAGCCCACTTAGCTGTCCTGTTATAAATTGACTGCCGGCATCTCCCGGGTCTGGTTTTATCCACATTTATCAATTTTGTCCAGGACCCGGCCCCACCTTCCTCATCATACAAAATCAAAGCTCCGGCCCCCCACCAACTCAAAAAAAAAATTTACATCTACCAGGCAATTTCTTCATTTCTAAAAACAAAAAATAATAATAATTAATATTTCTTTAATTTTAGTTTTTATTTGTCAATTTGAACTTGATCGAAGGAAGAGATTAATTAATTAATTAATTAATAGTAGCACATCAATATTACGAGTATTTACGTATGGCTGTAATTTTGGATTAAATCATGCAATGATGGATCACCTGATGTCGATCTTATAACCAAAAGCTGTCCTTAGCTCGAATTTATAATTTGTCAGAGATAAAGCTCGCAAAAAGTCTGGTCTGGCTCCACCTTTGAATCAAAGGTCGGCCTAGCTGTTTCAACATAGGTTTGACTACGATGGAGCCAATAGCTACTTTGTGTGGGGACTTTACTTTATAGTGCTGAAAAAATGATCTTTTTTATTTATTATCATTTTAGGATGGTTATACAATTTCGAACTATATATATATATATATATATATATATAAGGTGGTTAATTATGATTACGGCTAAAAGAATTATACCAAAAGAAAATTTTGTCTTCGTTTAAATGATTGAATATAATAAATAATATACGCTTAAAATTCAAGCAAAACCCATGTGTGTCAACACTCAATGACAGACGATGTTGGAGAATGACTTATTAGTTGACGACGTCATATTCAAGCTATAATGCACATAATACGATAATAGTTCATTATAGCATTCATAATAATGTAGGACACACTAACAACTAGTATATGTGGGAGCACTTGATGATTTAGCTCTCATATTGTAACCATCTAAAATTAAACGTTATAGGTGGGGAATATTGATAGATAACCATCCAAAATGTCAGATCAAGTATTTGATTAGATATTGTGTACTTTGTCTAATTATATGTTAAATCAAACCCATGTTTGGATAGTATATTTGGTGGAGGCCATGAATAGGAGTAGCTTTTTTATTTGAAATATGTGAGGATGATATGTTTGTAAAGTACAAAGTGAGGATCCTCCATCTTTCTTCTTTCTTTCTTTTTTTTTATCTTTCTTTTCTTCCCACCAAGAATGTCTGCTCCTTGACTGCACAAGGTCATCTTTAATCATACTTTTTTTGTGATAAAGCCAAATGGAGTAGCATTTTTACTTAGCGAGTTAGGATTGGGATCAGCTTGGGGATTGATGCCATCCTAATCCTCTCTTGCAATCCCTTCTCCCTATATATATATATATAATTACCCTGAAAAAATTCATTCTCTATCTATTCTCCTAGCTTCAAAAAATTTATAGAAGTGACCACCATAGTGTAATCAGCTTATCCAAGATGTGCAACTGATAATTTAAAAATTCCCCATATTCCATGAAACGAATTATATAACTCTGGTTTACCCTATTGAATGGTAATATATAATAATATCTTGGCATGCTTATACTACAAGGACCCATGAACAAACCGAACATGAGGCAGCTCATCTTTTCAGTTCTTTCTCATTTAAAGCAAATAAAAGTAAGATAATAGGTCCAAGTAGTTTGGCTCGAACATCCTGGTTAATTCCTATGCATTGATTCAACCTATTTTAACTAAAGCAAGGCTGGCCCCTTTCACAGGGAAACAAAGTTGCAGTTGGTGTACTTGAGATTGACATAAGGGAGTTGCATGTACGTCCTATATAGAACACAAGTGCTGTTGCACATTTATGAGCAGCTCCATTATTTTTACATCCCCCACAATACCTTCTCATCAACCAGATTGGTGTTAGTTTTGGCAATTCTAAGAGCCGTGTTAATGGAGATGCCATAACCCCCTCGGCAATACTTTCCACCCTTTCAAATGAGGCAACTGTTGATGATGCCAACCCCTTTAAAGATGAGTCTGATCAATCTCTCGTTACCTTTACCACACATCTCAATTCTCATGTCAAAGCCCCCAACAAGGATTAGAAATTTAGAATTTTTTTTTTGAAAAATAATCATGCCATCTCATTCAGTGGAGATAGATGGATAGACAACAACGTCACATATGTTCCCATTTTGATAAAGAACTGACACAGTGATACAGCTCCCCACCAGACAATTCCTCATAGCTAGAGCACCTAGCATGTAGAAGAAGATCCTATAGCCCCCTTCGTAGGCTCTACCTACAAAATATAAAAGAAGTGAAACCAAGTAAAAAGAAGATCAACAGATTCCCAATCATTAATGTCACTTTGTTGGATCTTATAGGGGTTACCCATGTTTGTTACCAGGGAGAGGAGCAGGCACGCATAGGTAGCAAAGGCAGGCTAAGCAGTATGTGATGAGGAGGAGGCCAATATATTGGATCAAAAGCAAAAGCGGTGCAAGGGTCATGTCAACCATGGTTGGCCTGGCTAGCTAAGAGGAGCTTGGAAGAAGAAGAAGAAGCTAATCTTCGTGATCAAAGCAGGAGGATGTAGAATGATTACTTGAATGAAGTAGGCCCCCCAACACTATCATCTTTTTTCATATCCTCTGATCTGCAAACACTCTACCATTAGCCACTGTTTATCTTTCAATTTCATGTTTTTTTTATTATGTTTTTTTGACTTGGAAGAAGCAAGAGAGAAAGGTCCCCACCATCCTCTCTTCCTCTTCCTCTTCCTCTTCCTCTTCCTCTTCCTTCTACCAGCTCTCTCTCCCTGGCCTCCATTGTCTTTATGGATTGAATGGAAAAGGGGTCCGCACGTGGAGTCTGAGCCAAGGGACTGTCCAAGCCACAATAAAAAGGAGCAGGGAAAGACCTGTCTCGATAAAAAGAAAGAGAGAGAATTTAACACACTCCCAAGAGAGAAAGGGGGAGCAAATACAAATAAAGCCCTCTCCTCTCTTCTATTTTTACTGTTAAAGCTAAACCATTTTCGTAACATTCTGCTTTCCATGTCTCTCCATTATTTCCAATCCTCAACCTCCTCTTCAGCCCCTTATCATCTCCCCTTGTTGTTTCTCTTTGTCCCCTCCATCCAGAGCTTGGATCATAATATTTGTTCATCATCATGATTAAATGTTCATCAACAAGAGCGGCTCCAGTTCTTGCTTCGTATAATCTGCTCCACTAATTATATTGGGTGCAACTCTGCTTATATAGTACAACTCATCAACAGTACCGCTGCTGCCTACTGATCACCGTCGGTTGGCTTAAAACTGATATGGAAGGAGACGGCCGGGAAGGGCTCCGGCGGCCAAATTCCCTTGCAGCTGCTACAAAGGAAGGAGGAGGAGGAGGAGGAGGAGACGACCGGCTGCTCAGGCTCAGCCTACCCGTCTCTTGCCATGACGACGATGACGCCCGCGGCAGGGCCGAGCGGGTCGTCCACGGCACGGCCGAGCTTGGCTGGGTTGGAGATGGTAGAGGGGGCAAGAAGCCGCCGGCGGCGAAGAGGTCGTCGACAAAGGACCGGCACACCAAGGTGGAGGGCAGAGGTCGGCGCATCCGTATGCCGGCTGCCTGCGCCGCCCGAGTCTTCCAACTCACAAGGGAGCTCGGCCACAAGTCGGACGGGGAGACGATCGAGTGGCTGCTCCAGCAGGCGGAGCCGGCCGTCATCGCCGCCACTGGCACCGGCACCATCCCCGCCAACTTCACCTCCCTCAACATCTCCCTCCGAAGCTCCGGATCCACCATGTCAGCCCCTCTCCGCACCTCCTTCTTCAACCACGCCGCGGCCGCCGCCGCCGCCGCCGCTGGCCCTTCCCTCACCATGAGCGGTGGCGGCAGGGGCGGCGACTGGGAGAGGCCCCTCGACGACCCCCACCGCCGGGCCTTCTTCGCCGGCGGCGGGTTCCAATCCGACAACCTCCTCAACTTCCCAGCTGCTGGCAATGTTGTGCATGGGAAGAGCCATGACCTACTACGTGGGCCCTTCATGGATGTGTCCGACACGTCCCTAGGCAGTGCCGGCGGCGATATCGGCAGCGATGTCAAGAAGCGGCGATCGGAGCTCTTCGCGCCGCCGACCGCCGGAAACTACCTCCTCCAGCCGGGCTCCGGCACGGTGGCCCAAAACCAGGCGGCCACATTCTTGATGGTGGCAAACCCTAATAACCAAGGGTTGGCCATGGGAGGGGACCCGCCCCCTATTTGGGCCCTACCGACTGTGGGGTCCACTAGTGCCCTGTATAGAGGGACCATGTCCAGTGGCCTGCACTTTATGAACTTCCCGGGCCCCATGGCCTTGCTGCCCACACAGCAATTGGGGTCCACATTCGCCGGTGCCGGATCCGCCGGCCTGGACGGCGGCCTGACCGCCGTCAACCCGTTCAGGCCACTCGGGGGAGTCGGCGGCAGCGCCTCGGAGTCGTCGGAAAGGCAGCCGGGGTCAAGTGAGCACAATTCCAGGCATGATCAGTAGGCCAGGGGGATCAGTTTAGCGCACTGCAACTACTCCTACTGCACAGGCAATGTTCCCATTTCATAATTTTCTTGATTTCTTAATCCCCATGATCGATCATCTATCGCCTTTCTTTGATTTCAAACTTTGAGGATTTGAGTTTGTAGCACATTGAGTTTGTCATTTGTGTGACCTTATCTGGAATTGCATATTACTTTAGGCATTTTAGGGGAGTAGACGTTATTACTTCATTCTAAGATATTGTTCTTGGAGAGAGCTTCACCAAATTTTCTTATTTATTTTATACATGAGCGGTGCAATTGGATCATTCTATATATGAGCTAGTATATACATATGTTGAGAATTGAACATTAGAGAGAATATCACCACATGAGGTATATAATTAGCATTACGTTTCATTATCGAACATCATTTTTAATTTGGTGCTGTTAATTTGCTCCATGGAAGTTAAATCAATTTTGTTGCTTGGAGAGGGTCGTGCGGTTTATGGCACTAAATCATGCAATTTATGCCAATCCAGCAGTAAAATCATACCCTTTTTAGAAGGTCCCACCAAACGAATTACAAATTTTTGGGTCCCATTTCTTAATTTCACGAGCTTTATTGAAAGGCATGGAGCTAATTTTAGAGTGTTTAGTGATTTGGATACTCTTTGGGTATATATTTGGTGCTGCGACGATATATATAGATGTGTGCATATTAATTAAGAAACTTTGGACAGCTATATACACGAAGATCAAATGGTGTTAATTTGAAAGAGGTTTGTCACATGGGACAGCTCATGGCACAAGTCTTAGAAACAAGAATATTGCATTAGGATGTCTGATCCAAAGAATTTTAATCAATTACCGTATATAATCAAATGAATTGGCCGTCCTCACCGTGGAAGAATTGCTATCTATATACTGATTGCTACGTAGCTACGAGGATTAGGCTTATAGATTGATGTGCAAAATGTATAAGAAATTACAAAGTAGAACATTGTTTTATTCAATTCCATGATTAACATAATGAGATGTAAGTGCCAACAAAAGTTGATTTGATAATTGTTGGTATGAATGTGCTTGGAGTGATGACTTAGGACAGTCTGGGAAGGAATTTCTATAATCCTTTGTGATCATTACAGGGCTAGCTAACTGTCTGCATGCTACATTCATGACTTTGTTGTACAAAGCAAATATAAGCCATTCTTATGATTCAAATATATTGGTATATTTAGCTCTTATAATAAGATGAACGGTGTTATGCAAATTAAATTTACAGCACTATTACAGGTTGAAACTTGAAAGAACAGTTGTGGATGTGGAGATCAATATTGAGGAGATGAATATATTAGCCCTTATTTTCAAAAACTAGAGTAGAACTTTTCTGTACGTTATCAAGATTGACTACATGGTAATCTATACATGAACAAATGGTTTTGTTAATGGAAAAGTGCAAGAAATTAAAGAAAAGATAACTTGGGAACTTCTTTTTCCCCGTTCTTCCCATGATAAAGAAACGTGGTATCAACTATGCAAGGGAGAACATTACAAGCTGCAGGTAAGGTAGATTATGGTAGTCCTAGTGCATGAAACGCTGGCAGCTTGTAATGCTTGCTCTTCTTTAATTTAAGGAGTAGCAAGCTGATAATTCCGAGGTGAAGGAAACCAGAAGGAAATTACTAATTGTTAAGCATCTATGTTGAATTATGTGGATACGAGGGTAAGCATATCTTACCGCTGAAATCTCCTGTAATCAATTTCATAACAACTCGCTAGTGGCCCAACGAGTCAAGCCAGTTCTCAAACCCGATTTTTTTATTTCTAAGTTTTATAAATTTTACATGAACTCTTAAGACAGTTTTGAAAATAAAATCCCAAGTGGGCTTGAATATTTCTTGTTATCATTTTAATATATTAATTTTACAGTAATATTTCAGACTCGATGATGATGTCTCATATTAACTATGAGTTTAAACAGCCATCTCAATATGACGGCCGGAGCTTGCCTTATTCACAAATTGAACTTTAATTTTAAGATCAGGTAAACTGAATTAACGTCAACCAAGAGAATAATCACAGTTTTAAAATGGTGTCTTCAAAAACTCTCAAAGATATATTTCTCCCTTCCATGGCTATTATTTGAGTAAGTTCAATTTATCCATTACTCCAAATTGGCAACATTCTATAATTGAATCTACTATTTCCTCAATTAAGCAATTATAATTACTAATGATGTCTTTATATATCAGTCAAATTACCCAAGTTTGATAAGTAGAATCAGTTGCAGACTACTTATAATTTATGCCTGATGAGATGGTTATTATGTAGCTACTTAGCATTGTTAGGCTACATTTAAATGTATACATGTTTGATTATATGACCAACAGCCGTAATAAAAAAATTTTATGTATGATTCCTAAAAGCCCTGGATATTGGATAAAAGATTCAATGTACAAATTAAATGTCATTAATTATCGAGTTTGAGCAAGTGATATCCCTTGAATGATTTATTCGACCAATATATATATATATATAACAAGATTAGGTTGCCCTGCAAAAAAAAGACCAAGGTTGAACAATAAATAAAGAAATAAACCATGTAGGCCCAACTCCCACGGTAGTCGTTCAAGTCCAGTCCAGTGGCTGGTTAGCAATGGTTAAGCAACATTCTTTTCGTATGAAATTAAGAGCTGGACGCACACTTGACCCATGAACCGACTAACCACTAACCAACGAGGCATTCAAATACTAGACAACTTCTTGAAATAAGGAATTTATACCATCTAGGAGCATTTTCCTATCATTTTGTAGGACAAGCATTCAGATTTCGAAAATATGAAAACATGTGACAGATTGATATTGTTGTTATTCACCTTGTTTTTTGATATTTAAGGCAGTAAAGCAATCGGAAAAAATCATCAAAAAAAAAATGTGACATCCACCAAAATGAACCATCGCTGCCATAAATATCTAACGTAATTACTGATAGGCAATCCCGTCTTACAACGTGAAAGTTGCATTCTAGGTTCGCTTAAAAACACTGTCGTTTGACGTTATTGTTTGAACCTTGTATAATTTACAGTCATCTTTATATGTATTATTATCGTGTGTAGATGTATTTGAAGATGACTCCAAAAGCATACAACTCGTTGACCATAACCTTCTATAACTCAGAAAGATAGACTTCTGAGAATAGTTGACGACATTAATTCTCTTACACAATCAGCTGACAGCAGAGACTATAAAATCCACTTCACAAAATTGAGAATTGCGGTTCGCAGGACGCTCTAGTCAGTGCAGGAACTCCTTAACTTCGCTCAACTGTGGAAGAACACTTCTGATCATTGACAATCATCGACCTAGCATTTCTCAAAAGCTGCAAAAGCAACTTGCTCATTAAACTTCGGCATGTAGTTGGTCTACTACTAGATTAATCTTCTCCAAATATAATATCAGAATTTAATTGGTATTTACCCGTGTTTGTAAGATTAAATTAGTTTAACATCTGCCTCAGTTTTTTTCTTAATAAGCTAATCATGTAAACCCTAGAGCAGTAGATATTATTTTTCATATTTATTTCGTGTGGAGTGACACATGAGAGGTGCTGCACAAACTCAGCAAACTGAGGATACATTTGAGTACCCACTAGCACCGCATTACTGCTCATTGCAATATAACTTTGGCAATTAAGAAAACCAGCACAAAAAGAATCACAAACAAGTCGGTTCACCTGCGGGTAAGAGAAAGTGGTAGTCATAAAAACAGTTCTGTAAAAAAAGATGATTATGCCTGTTAGAAACTAAAAAATTGATAAATTATCATAAAATTTTGCATTACATCAGTCAACCTGCAAATTTCATTGATTTGTAATCTTCCAGGCCAAAAGGCGTCAGCAATTTATAACAAGAGCAAATTTAGGCAAGTTTTTAAAGTATGCATGAAAAATATACCTCTCAGCCACAATATTCTTTGGCTATCGCCGCTGTCTCTTCCGCACCCTCCGCTCTGGCAATTGCAGGGGAACAGCAAGTTTCATTGACAGGGATTTCCTGATCTTACATCCCAATTCTAAATAATATGGCCTCAATGATGTGCTACTAACTTGTGGATCCTTGGCAATATCAGTAATTTCAGTTTCAAAGCCATCAGCAAATAGAGTTAGCACCAAGACATAACTGATGAGTAAATCATTCTTTTCAGGTGACAACTTCACTCGTTCTGTGTCGACAAACATTTTGAAGAACTTCTGGTAAAAAATGAGGATCTCGTGATACTTGGCAAAGACATCTGGATTGGAGATTGGCATCAATTTCTTAAACTGCCTTGCTAAATTCTTAAACTTTACTAAGTGGGTAATATATGAAAAACACCTGCAAGCTTGTTCTTTCATGTTCATCCTGCATAAACAGTTGCTAGAAGTTAGTGCCCGGGAAGGAAATCAACACTAAAAACTATTACACTAAAAGTAGGAGATAAAAATAGGCCACTAACATTAACTTCCCCAAGTTTGCATATTCGATTACAGACAAAGATTGGATAACCACTATTCTGCCATAACTCTGTAGAAAGAATGGAATCTGGATTTGTTTGCAACAGGTCCATTATATCTGTGAGGCAATTCCACTCTTTTTTCTTAATAATCTTGTCCAACTGGTAAGCTTTTTCAGGAGTTGTAGCTTCTACATCATAGGGGTAAGTTACGATTGACATTAACATGTTCAGTAGCCTCCTTATTGAGAGTCACGTTTTTAGTTCCTCTCCAACCATTTTCTGTGCCACATCATTACCTTCAAAACGAGAAGCTTCAAGATTTCCAACCTGCAGTAAAGAAAGAAATAATGCCATTCAGAAGAAATCTTTCTCCAATATCGAGAGCACTTCGTACAGCAATTGATCTTAGCACATCTGGTAACAAAGGCTTTCTAATCCCCACAATCACTGAAAACTATCCAATCTGCTGTCTCATATAGCAAGGGCAGCATCACTATCAGGTGAAAATATGTGATTAGTGTTCCACCAAGATCAACTAACACCATGAGGTGTCATAAAATATAGCCTAGTTGAGTATGAGTAAGAGTCACATTACTGTCAGCACTACTCGCAATTACTGCATTTAAAAAGGATTTTGCAGGTTCTCACAATGTTACCACTTACCACATGGCATTCATAGAACAATGACGTCCGATCCAAATATAGTCAAATCAGTTCAAGAATGGACTTATTATTGATGCAAAAAAAGTATGTCAAATGAAGTAGACCTAGAAGAGACCGAAGACGTGTCATTAACCGGCGTCTTTCCTTCTTCGTTCCATAGAGATTAGTGAGGTCCTTTATTTTTAGCTCTTTCTTCTCGGCTTTGACTCCTTTTTCTTCTACATTTTTTGGAAAGTCCCAAAGCCTAGGTTCCAATCGAAGGATCTGCACAAGTATCCAATGCCAAAATCAAAGACCAATCACACAGACAAAGGAACTCAAAAAACAAAGAGGGGAATCATACAATAACTTTTTAGACAGTAAGGGAAAAAATTGGGATTACAAAGGCATTTACAACTCAGACAAACATCCATTGAATCCCATAAAATGGTCAAAGGAGAACCTTACCTGTCTATTAACCACAACTTAAATGTATAGAAGCTAAACTAATGTATGAATAGACTGTATAAAAGGTTGGGGTATTCCCAGGACCAGCACAAATACCACATAATTGCTTATTCCACCATGTTGTTGAATCGGAAGCTACAGCTAAGGAGAAGCATGCCACGAATGGAAAAGAGCACCCTAGGCATGACAGCAATCCCAACTTGAAGGAACATAAAAACGATAAAACATCAGTTTATTATAGTCATTTTCTGCTTAGTGCACTAATTAACCTTATCCCATTCTTGCTCTACTACAAAAACATTCTTATCTATCTTGTTCATAAGAAACTAGCTAATCAATTGTGAAACATACTAAATGCGTGGAATATTTTGGGAAGGAAGCTCGTGAGTTGTATGAAAAAAGTTGAAATGGAACAGCAAACTAAATTGATCATCAAATGATTAACCGCCTGTTTGAAGGCCTGTACCAAAACGATCCCCTCCCTCCCTGCACAATCTAGTTTTTCTTCTGAAAAAATTAAGATAATCATCTAAAACTAACAAATACCATTGCCACACATCCACGTACTGTTAGATTCAAACAGAGCGTCATCATGTTGAGATAGATGGTAAATTGTTTTCCAATTTCAATGCCAAAAATTTGCACTGTTATACTACTCCCTGCCCCCGTCCACGCTTGTGAATTCTACTCTGTATCCCACATTCGTTCTAAAACATAAAACATCACTTGGCCAAAATTCCCCCATTCACCATGCAATACAGCAGACTAACGGTCCCATTATGTGAACACTCTATTTCAATCTAACAGATAGTTTACGTACAAACATACTTCACCATTGTCCTCAACAACAGCCACAGTAGCAAGAATGGTTTAGGTAGTTCTCAACAGCAAATAAGTAAAAAAATTAAAAAAAACAGCAACAGCATGTTCTTGCGAATTGCCGAAGTACCTTATTGGAGGCAATAGGAACAATCCTCAAAGTCTGTGTCTCCTTGTCAAACACGCCCAGAGCGTAGGTACAACACCCTTGGGTGAGACTCGTTCACACCAGCGTGACTGCTACCAACAAAGTCAACATTCGACTCCCCGGGGCTAACAACTAGCTGCATCCGATTCCCAAACGTTTGATGCCGAAACACCTTGATTTCCAAATCGTCGGCGCCAGCGCCGCCGCCTTGCTTCCCATCGCCGGCGCTCCCCGCTTTGATGGGATCGAATCCGGATGGGAAATAGCCGACGAAAGGAGCAATCTTGTCACCGACTTCGGCGAAGCTCTCCATGTCCACCTCCAGTTTCTTCTTCTTCTTCGACTTCCCGCTCCCGGAAGCTCCGGCCATTTTCTGGTTTTCCGACGGTGGGAAAGATGACAGGCGGAGGTGGTTGAACTCTGAAGGAGCCCCGCCGGTCAAGTGCAGTGGAGGTCACGCCGGCGATCAAGACGGCGTTGGAAAAGAGGCGGGGAGGAGCAGGACGACGCTACATGGAGAAGAAGATTGGAATACTTATCGTCACGGACATGATCATCGGACGATTCGGTCTGGCCAACTACTGCCGATTTGATGGGTTTGTCCATTTGTCAAGCTTCAAAATCGAGAACACAAATTACACTTAAGCTAGCGTTTTTAGGTCAAGCCAAGTCTAACAAACACAGATAATTAAAATTAAGTTATTTCCTTCAACCGGTTCAATTTGACTTGGTTTGAAGTTCTATCTATATATAATTTTTAAATACGTTTTAAATGTGTATATGTTAAAATTATTGAAAAAATTATTTATATAATTATGGAGCTTGACTCATAAATTATATCTTAATCAATACAAATTTAGTTAATTTGAACTCGACTTCAATTCAAATCGAGTATTATAGGTTGACCCAATGCACATATAAGCTAGATGAGTTTAATCTAAATAAAAAGTATTTCAAATCATTATATGTCCTATTTATATATTTAATATTTATATAATCAATAACTAACTTCTTATTATTACTAGTTTCTACGTCATTAGACGGTACTTTTATTGAAATATGTTTAAATCGAGCCAAGTCTAACAAACACAAACAATTAAAATTAAGCTAATTATTTTGCATGTTTAATTTGGCTCATCTCAAAGCTTCATATATTTTGTAAGAAATAAATTTAAACAAATATTAAAGATTTCTAAAAATAATAATTACATGATTAAGAAGGTTTATGTATAAACTATTCGTTAAAGGTGAATACAAATTTATAAACTAGACCGCGAACTCAAAATGATTCAAATAAGTAGACTTGATACAAATACAAGTTAGATGAGATTGAGCTAATCAAAAATTAATTTGGGAGATTTTTACTAGAAAATGTATGAATTTTTTAATATAACAAGGCAGTGAGAATGTCAGAGGTAATTATCAAAAAGGAAAAAGTTTATAATCAATGACAAAATTACCATTAAGTTAAATTTATAATAAAATAAAAAATTAAAACAACCCAACAAAAATTTATAAAAATAATTTAAAAAATAAAAAAATATTGTTTTTACAAAGGCAGCCACTCGCCCTTGGGTAGCCATATCTGGGCACCCCTAAGTAAAAAGGGTGACAAGATTGGGCCGCCTTTGATTGGCTTGCTTAAATTGTTTTTATTATTTTGATGTTGAATTTGTTTTAATTTTCAAATGTGAGTATTATAGACAATTCATATTTTCCCCGTTCTTTGGTAATTAGACATGATTTTTTCCACCAACTCGTAATATAAAAATATTTTTTTCTTTTATGCTTAAAAGCTCTTAATTTATATCACTATTTATCCAACTTATATTTCTAACAGCAAGCCACTTATTATAAGGCATGGACTCAGAAATCTTTAAGTGTTCCACTGCTACATTTTATTGGATATTTTGGTGGGAATATATTTATGTGCATATATAAATATATGATTGATTCTGTGATGCTTAATTTGTTTATGGTATATTTATGAATATTAAATATAAATTTATAATATCGTTTAAATGAGTTCTACTTTTAAAACCGCTTTGTTTTGCAATTTAATTAAGTTCACATACTTCAAACATGAGAAGATCAATTTTTTTGAGTGTTAGTATGTTGTAAAGTTTTAAACTCAATATGGCTGCTAGACTTAATAAAGTGTAAGTAAATAATCTCCACATAAATATCATTAGTGACAATTTCAAATTTTAAGTAATAAATGAATACTATAACCTTTATATATCTAGCTACTCATTGAGTCCTAATTTATTATTCTCTATTTCTTTTTCAAAAAAATTCCAACAATTTTTTTCTTTAGTGAAATCAACTAATCATAATCAAGGTAGAGTATCGTATCTATGATCACGGAGTATCAGACCTGTTTGACCTTTTGTAATGAAACGCAACACAAAAACTATGAGGATAACTTTAAAAGTATCTAATGTCATATCCATTATTTTAAAAGGTTTATGAATATGTGTATGCCCCTTATACATTTTTTAATCAATGCATATGTCTATCTATTATAGACAAATGATTTATTGAATGGACTAATAAACTATAAATTCAAGAAATATTTTTATAATTATAGATTATGAATGGGATTCTTACATATTTATATTGACTTCATTAATAAAAACTCCATATAAATTAATTATAATTTTAGACAAATCACCTAACATATAGAAGTTATATACGTGATTAGTAACAAATTTTAGAAAAATATTTCACAAATCTTCGGTAAACTTATATTCGTTATTAATTGTTAACGGTGGCAAAACAATAATAGATACCGTCATATCCTAAACAAAGAAAAGAGGTCCACAACATCTATGTTCATGTCCGTAGTCAATCAGCCTGTAACGGACATTGCATGGCAATTGGACAAATGGTGCCATTAACACCCCGACCAAAAACGTCCGATCGGTGTTTGGCGGTGGCCGGCGATGGGCTGGGGAGGCGGTGGACAGCAGTGGTTATCCGACGGGACCATCTCTCCCCCCATCTTGGTCTAGCTTACTTCTCTTCTTCTCTTCTTCTTCCTCTACGACTATCGCTTATTTCCCTGTGTTGAGTTTGTCCCACATCGTTCATAAAGGTTGTTAGTGACTTGTATATAAGCTAATGTGAAAGTCTTATTCTTTGAGCCAGCTTTTGGATTAAGAGACTGTGATACCTATTGTGAGTTTTCTTTAATTGTTTAAATTCTTTTGGGGGCCCAAAGGGTCCCAACAGTGGTTTTGGAACTTGGGTGGGGGCCCAAAGGGCCCAACAAGTAGTATCAAAGTCAAATTTGAGTCGGGTTTGCCTACACCGATTGTTGTTGTTTCCTTTGTGGTGGAAGCCCAAAGGGCCCAACAAGTTGTATCATTGTTGTTGTTTTAGTTGTATCATTGTTGTTGTTTCCTTCATGCTAGAAGCCCAAAGGGCCTAACAAGTGGTATCAGAGCTAAGTTTGAAATGGGTTTGAAATGGGTTTGCCTACACCGATTGTTGTTATTTTTTTATGGGTTCCACCTGATAATTTGAAGAGGAGTTTGCCACATGGATGCCGTCTGATTTAAGGGAAATAGAGTTTGTCATGTGGGTGCCGTCTGATTTAAGGGGAGTGCGTCAGACGAGGATAGTTTCGGGCCATGGGGAAGTTATTGGGTTTGCCCCACATCGGTCATAGAGGTTGTTGGTGATTTGTATATAGGCAAATAGGAAACCCTTATTCCTTCAGTTAACTTTTGGATTAAGATTATGATATCTATTACGAATTTCCTTTAGTTGTTTAAAATTCTTTTGGGGGTCCAAAGAACATTAATTTTGGAGTTTGGGTGAGGGCCCAAAGGGCCCCAACACCCGTGCTGTGATCCTCCTTTGATGTCTCTTCCCAATTCAGGTTTACGCATTTTCTATACCTTTATCCGTTTTTAGATGCGATTATGTTGAATATTTTTGTTTGTCAGCTTCTTTTAAGATTCTTTATTTTGAAAGACTTGGCTGGTAACGTAGCTGGTCTGGTGAACTTATCTTTGCTACCATTTGATGGTCTTGTCCGAACATCAAAGTTGGCAGACGAAAAAATTTGATTTTTATTGTCTTTAATGCTGCGTTTTTTAGTGGGATTTCGTTGCACATTCTAGTCTAAATAGTCTATAGGACCTTGTTTTGCTATTTGGCTACCATCCTGTTTGTGATTTCGTTATGTAATTTTAGCGAGAAATTATATGGTCATTTAATGAAATTGTAGTATGGATTATTAGTGTTGGGAAATATTTTCTGGGTTGTTTCCGCTGAAGCATTTATTTCTCAACAAGTGGTATCAGAGCTTGGTTATCTTTGGTTCGTTTGTTTGTCTTGGTTTGGGTAATAACCTTTTGTGTCAAGATGAATGATGAGAAACATGTTAAAATGGTCGCCCTAAGGTAAGTCAAATTGGCATTACTGGAAGGGTCGTATGATTGATTATTTATTCACTAAGGATTTATATGATCCAATTCTTGGTCCTCCTAAGTCGACCAGTCCACCGTTGAGTGCTACTCTGGTTGTGACTGATGAAGGGACAGCTTCGTCAAGTTCCAATCCACCGGTAACTGATGAAGGGAATACTTTGATTCCTCCTCTACCTACTGCTAAGGTTGAGTCGAGGGTCACCGCTGAATGGATCAAGATGGACAGAAAATGCATGGCTTTGATCAGACAATGGTTAGAACAGAATGTATATAACCATGTGTCGGAGAACAAAGATAGCTAAGGAGCTTTGGGATAATATCTGACACTCCTGGAAACCGAAATTTGCTGATTAGAAGATTGATGAATCTTCAAGATAAGGATGGGGCAGAAGTTAGCGACTTCATCAATGAGATGCAAGGTATATTAACTCAATTATCTAGTTTGAATATGCCTCTTGATGATGTTTAGCAAGCTTGTCTATTATTGAATACTTTACCAGAGTCTTGGGAACCTTTAGTTATTTCTTTGAATAATGTTGATAGGCAGCTAACTTTTGATATGGTTTCAAGTTGCCTTTTGAGTGAAGAAGTGAGAAGGAAAACACAACAGGTAACCTTCTCTAATTCATCCCAATCATTTGTTTCTGGATTTAGACCTTCCTCTACTCTTATCTCTTCCACTTGGATTCCTACTTTTGATCTTCCTCGAGGACTAAATTCAGAAACCAAAGATTGAGATGAATTAGAGAAGGTTACCTGTTGTGTTTTCCTTCTCACTTCTTCACTCAAAAGGCAACTTGAAACCATATCAAAAGTTAGCTGCTTATCAACATTTCCTGCATCATGATGAAGTCGCTGACTTCTGCCCCATCCTCATACCGAAGATTCATCAATCTTCTGACCAGCAAATTTCGGTTTCCAGGAGTGTCAGAGCTTATCCCAAAGCTCCTTAGCTATCTTTGTTCCCGACACATGGTTATATACATTCTGTTCTAACCATTGTCTGATCAAAGCCATGCATTTTCTGTCCATCTTGATCCATTTAGCTATGACCCTCGACTTAACCTTAGCAATAGGTAGAGGAGGAATCAAACCATTTAGCTATGACCCTCGACTTAACCTTAGCAATAGGTAGAGGAGGAATCAAAGTAGCATTCCCTTCATAAGTCACCGGTGGACTGGAACTTGACGAAGCTGTCCCTTCATCAGTCACAACCGGAGTAGCACTCAACGGTGGACTGGTCGACTTAGGAGGACCAAGAATTGGATCATATAAATCCTTAGTGAATAAATAATCAATCATACGACCCACCCAGTAATGCCAGTTTGACTTACCTTAAAAGCTATCTTAACATGTTTCTCATCATTCATCTTGACACAAAAGATTACTACCCAAACCAAGACAAACAAACGAACCAAAGATAACCAAGCTCTGATGCCGCTTATTGGGAAATAGACGCTTCAGCGAAAACAACCCAGAAAATATTCCCCTCAAGATAAAATGAAAACAAATATAAAATGGATAGGAGACACCAAGAAAAAAATGGATGGAAACTTTTCTCCCAATTTAGAGAAAAGAAAATTTGATCAAACTCACACCCTGGATGACGACCCTTACTTCAACTTGAGATGATGTAAACTTCTCCAAACTCTCCCTATATGAGCCAAATGTGCTCAAAAGCTCTCAAGAGGATGTTGTTTCTATTATCAGAATTCTCCTTTATATAGAAGATTATGAGTAGAATTCTAAAGGCTAACTCATTACACTTCTATCGCAAAGGACGAAATCACACATCGGAATACTAAATGCCAACCATTAGTGCGATAAACAAAAAACCAAAAACTAGTAATTGAGTTTTTCAATGTGAATGGGTGAGGAAAACTCAACAATTAGCATACTGATAAACTGATTAATTTTCAACCTTGTTGATAATTATGTATCATATAGATATCAACGCTCACAGTTGTATGATAAAATGGCTCGTGACTTGGAAGAGAAAGGGTTGGCGTTTCTTAGCGGTGGACAACCTCTCAGTTGCTTTCTCTTTCAGACAGTTTCTATTTAAAGGACGGTTTGGTTACCCCTCTGTATAAGGTGTGATATGCATCATTTATAAGTTTGGAAACTTAATGCAGTTTCTTAATAATTTTGCCACCAAGTGTAGCAAACCTAAAATTACCTATGATCTTTTGCACTGTAAGGCTGCAAATCCACCACTTTGCGCCAAGTGAGTACTCTCACTTGTTTGTCTACTCAACTATTGACAGTTTGCATGTATTTTCACAAATTGGTTAGATTTTTTAAAAAAAAACTCTGGAAGTTGGCTTTAGTAAAGTTTAAGTCGATTGGTCTTAAGGCAATGATGCTAATAAAAAAATTAGTCAACTCGATAAGTATATTTTGAAAAACTGTGTTTAGAGGAAATTTTATTTAATCTATAAAGCATGTTATACTGCTATTTTTATGGCAGGATTGTTGTATACATGAACTCCACTAAGTAAGAAGGTGATGAGTGATGCTTCCTGATTTTCCCGTAGATTTAAAAGTTTATTTGGAATAAAAATTGTTTACTTTTACTCACTTTGAAATGCTTCGTCATGAAACTTGCAAATAAAATGTTTGCTGGCTTTGATGATCTGTGATTTTGCTCTTCTGATTTTTTCTTCCCTTCTTTTGATTCCTATCAGAGTAAGTATATGGGTCATATGGCCATATTTTGTGACAGGGAAGCTGTGAGAGATATCTTTCTTCCCTTCTTTGATAACGGAAGAAGCTTCTCACTTATTTCAAGTAGAAAAAAATTGCATTTTGTCATTGTTTGTAATTGTAGTTATTGACTCATATACTCTAGTCGGTTCACTTGTGGCATTTACTTTAGTTTATGATCAGCAGTTTGGTTACAGAATGCTAGCTTATATCATTTCAGTATCTTTCATGCATCTCATCATCTGGAACCTGTTTCTGCTACAAAATAGGAGGTAATTGAATACGTGTTTGTTGTTTGTTTACTTTGCCGTCACTATTTAGACTGTTGTCGCTTTTCAATGTCATCTGTTTGATTAGATTGAAGTGGAAGCAAATGCTGTTAAATTTGGTACCCAGGCCCTGTGTCCACTGAAAATTACTTTAGACAGAGTAGTGTTGTCTTCAACAGGTGTGCTTCTTGGATGTTGGCAGGTCAGTCTTCTGAGCTACTTTGTTACGATGGTTGTATTTTTCTATCCTTATTTTATTAAACACTTAGATGTCTCGATTTTCCTTATATCATTATTTTAAAAGTTTTGGATGTTAACAGCCTTTGTTTGATAGAGATCGATGCCTTCCAGTAACAAGCCATCGTATTGCTATTGTTGTGACGATCTTTTGAACTTATTGGGACAGGTGATTTCTTGTTCTGATCCTGTAACTACCCGGGCCAATTTGTGAAAGGCTCTTCCAAGAGCCCCCCAAAAGCAGCTAGGAAGACAACATTTTTCATTTCTTTGATGAAACACCATTCCTTCTTTATTTTTTTTAAGTTACATAGCTCAGGGAAGATAATGCTTAATTTCAAATTTGATCTATTTGAGTTGGTGGATGTGGTAGTGCTTTGTGCTTGAGGTACATCTGATTTGGATGTTTGTAGGTAGAGAAATGATGGACAGGACAGTTTATTACACGGCAAAGACTTGAGTGGGAACTTTACGCTGTTTAATACTGTTTAATCTGAAATGCCATTTCTTACTTGTGCGGGAAAAGGACAAGAAATGCAGGAATGCTTGTTTCTGCTACCGAAATGATTGTTAGGTTTTCTTATTTTGAGCCATGAGTAATGTTTCCCTTCTTGTTTGCAGTATGATCCTGTTATGCTTCGTACTTCTTTTGCAATAATTCTTGGGCATCCAAAACTTCCTCAAGAGGTAAAGCCCTTCGTTACTTTTCATGGAAATCTGTTTGGAGGGAAAAGTGGGTGTATGTGTTTGTGGGAAGAGGGAAGCTGATCTTTTTGAAACTGATTTTAGGATAGTAACATGGAATATTGGAGAGAACTTTTTTAAAAAAAATTATGTTGTTGTCAGATAAGGTGTTTGGCATACGCCCTTGAAAGTTTGTCTGAAATAATCTTTGTTTGCATATTTATATGTAAAAAGATGAATATAAGTTCTTTAAATGAGTACAGTTAGTTTCTTGTAAGAGCTGGACGTTAATGGTATATGGACGAGAAAATAAAAAATTGAATGAAAATGTGGTTGCTTATATTTCTTAAGAAGGAAACCGAAAATAACCTTAATTATCAAATGGTGGAGCAGATAAGTGGGATGACTACTGATAAATAAAAAGTTGCACCTTTATGCCAATTTTTGTTTATTGTGCTCTCTCAAATAATATTAGCAAAAAGACGGCATATGCGACCTTATCCTACATTCTGCAAGAGGTTGTTCCCTCAACTCGAAACCATGAAATATTACTAGCAACCATTTATCTGGAGCTTACATGGTGGTAATGAAATAATTTTGGTAGTGAGAAGTTAATGGGGCGAGTAGAAATCTAAAGCTTACGTGGTAAAAAGCAATACTTTCTTAAACAAAGAGCTTAAATTTTTTGTATTTGGTGTTCTAAAGCTTACGTGGTAAAGAGCAGTACTTTCTTAAACAAAGAGCTTAAATTTTTTGTACTCGGTGGCTACCAACCATATAGCCATATGAATTGGTGGCATGGTAGGCATTTTTACTCCTTTGATTTGCAGATGGAAGATCAAATTGCCAGCAACATTTTATCTGGGTATTTTAGTTAATTATAATTGTGATTTTAGGTTTACAAGGTAAAGAACATTTCTATTTTTCACAATGATTGTTCTTCTTGTTTTTGTTCTTCTTCTTCCTCTTCTTCTTTTTCACCTTTCACCTTATCCCCTAGTTGGGGTAGTGTTCATGGATCCTACACATCGTTCCTCACGATGCTCAAATCATGGAGGTCCAAATATTTCCCGATGGCTTCCATCCATGCTCTTTTTGAATTTTCAGTAATGATTGCTGGTTTATGATTGAAAGGCGATTTCCATTGTCCAGCAATCATTACTTTACTTGTTTGTTTGAACAAATCAAGTTATCTGTTAGTTTTCCCCTCTTTGGGACTTACTAAATTTATCATCATCTTGGTGATTCATGATTTTCCTCTATAGATGACTCAAAAGCCTTTTGATCAGAATCAATTTTTTCATCAGCCAGTTGATCAGGTTAACAAGCGATTGCATGGACTAAAGGTATGCCTGAAATGAGTTGCTGATTCATGATATTCTATGCTGACAATAACTACAGCAGCTTCTCAAAGTAGAGCCATTGAGACTGCTTAGGAAAATGAATTTTGTTCATAAAGCGTACAAGTAAATTCCAAAATGTCCGTTTAACTGTTTTGTACCAGGCTTTCACCGAGTTTGGTTTAATGTAAGCCAAACTTTATGTTTTTTATAGACCATGGAACGTGATTGTGATTGTGATTGTGCATGCATTATGCAGCCAATGTCATCGACGTTGGAACTGTACAGATATTGTTTATCTTCGGGTGTCGATCAAGAATTCAAATCTTAAGACATTTTTTGCCCCTCTCCTATTCGTTTCTCTCTGCGGACCATGGATCTTTAGCTATAGACTTTTTCGCTCTTTGGTAACACGCTTGGAAATGATAAAGGTGGACATTCCATTAAATTTGTGATTCATTTTCTTTCCTTGAGAAGGCCCATGACTTAATATTCTCGTGTTACCTTTGTCGTTCGCAGATTTTCATTCTTCAATCAGTACTCTCCCAAGAAAAAAACACACTTAATTGATCCGTAACTTGATTGGTTGAGGAGTGCCCCACGTTGCCACAGCCGTTCCTTCGTCGTCCAAAGACTATCCACACGCACCGGGCAAGATGGTTGTACGAGGTGACACGGTTGACGGGCGCAGCCACACGCCCTCCTATCCTGTCACCCTTTTCTGGGTCTACCTGCAATGCCGTGTGAGCTCGTTGTCGTGTGTTGAGCACCCATTGGCAGTTTTTGGATCCTGTGTAGTCGCTCACTGTATGTTTCCTTCCCAAAGCCCTCCACCATGTCCGTCTCGGAGCACTATTCTCTTTTAATGTTTTTTTTAGAGCATGGTCGAGCACAGTGTTAATAGCACTAACCAAATTCTTTTTTCCGTGTTGCCTAGTCCTTCATAATTAATGATGACACTGT
Source organism: Piper betle (assembly GCA_033002965.1). Lineage (NCBI taxonomy): Eukaryota > Viridiplantae > Streptophyta > Magnoliopsida > Piperales > Piperaceae > Piper > Piper betle. Next base: position 61,005 of record JAURVB010006177.1, on the reverse strand, counting down.
TGGGTAGATTAGATGTAATAGAAGTTAAGAAGCCAAAGATTTTTTAAGCCCTTCATTTACTCAATAGTTAAGATATATCCGGAATATTTCGCTAGATACAATTTATGTAGAAGTCTGCACTTTACTAAATAAATAAAAAGTCTACGCCTGAGCACGTGAGATATGTTGATTGGCCAGCTATTGCAATCAACTAAGAAGGTTAAGGTTCGTCGAAAATCAAGTGACAGGTGCTTCCGGTAAAAGAAAACAGGGTGACGTGCATCAGGTGCATGTATCAATATTTAGTACTTGGTAGAAAAAAAATAGCACTTGGGGAGATGGTTTAGACTAATATCAAGGGTTTTGCCTTTAAACAAACGTATATCTCTGTCACCGGTCAAATTTGAGCTATTGCATCGTCAAATTTGCATATCTTGCAGACTAAGTGCTTCCATTAGCAAGATGTGTTTCAATTCTAATTTGTTTCTAAGGCTATTTATTGCAAACTGAAAATACAAGCAAAATTCATGAATTGATGAGGGTTGTAATTGAACAGAGCAATCGAGTCGAATAACATTGTATTCATAGCAGCTTGTTTAATAACCATTTAGCTAGAGTGTGATTTTATATAATGGGAGATGATTTGCACGTAGAGTTAGAATGGTTTGAAGTTCAACGTTTCAAAGCCCATTCCTTGCTTAAGTTTAAGCTTAGCTCCTTATACTTGAGGACTAAATAATTATAATTTTTAAAACTAATATATAACTCAAATGGTTCATCAATATGTAATAGCCAAACCAATCAATTGAGGTGATTAAATTCGACTAAAAGTTTCAACTATATTCAATTGTGTCGAGCTCCGGCATAATTTCAATTTTAATATATATTTGCTTAAGTTTGATTCGGAATTAATTATTTTATCAATTTAAATTAAGTATTTATTTAAAGGAAAAATTAAAAAAACAAATAAAAAAATGAACCCACCCGCCAGCGAAGGGAGTGTGGCACGGGCGCGTGCCGGGCGCGATCCTCTTCTCGCGCGCGCGCGTAATCCACGATCGCCTCGTGCCTTTCCCCATCTTCTTCTGCTTCTTTGGTCCAAAGATCTTCGCTTTCCTTCTCCTCTTCTTCGGTTCACAGAGGTAGAGGTCGTTTGTGCGGCTTCTGGAGGTATGCGTTTTTTTTTGGTGGATTCAGAGGATGGTTTTTGGCCGTTTTGTGTTGGGGATGTTGGAGAAGGTTGCTGGTCGTGGGTGGCGTCAATATTGGTGCGGAGGAGAGGAGGGGAGAGATAGACGGATTGGGTCTCGGACTATTGATTTTTTATCGACTTTCCTTCTTTTTGTTGAGGTTGGAGATGTGGGAACGGTTTAGTTTATGGCTGTCGTTCATTGTTTGCGTCTTAAGTCATCGCCTGATTGCGTATGCATTTTGGGTGTGGAGAGCTTGGGATGGTTTATTTTGGTTTTTTTAACTGTGAGAAATGCGTCGACACCATGGGAGCCATTAGCAAGTGTTTTGTTTTGTAGGATTAATCTTTTGTGCTGTCTGAACCAGCTCAATTTTTTTATCTTTACTACTTCAGGATCTTTGTTGAAATATATCACCACACTAAAGCCACCGACTTGATCATGGTTGCGGATCTTTCCAGGTCCATGGCCAGTGAAGCGTCTGTAATGATGGCTGAATCGGCCGACAGGTCTGTATACATCTTCCCGAGGCTTGGTTTTTGTTTTAGTCACTGTTTTTGTGAGATTCTTATATCTTAAACGTATGTGTTCAAGGCTTCAAGCTCTAATTGGGGCTAGGCTTGAGCTATCTATTTTAGAGTTCTGATTTGGTTTTCGTGCAGGGATTTGCCTGGTAAAAAGATCGCTACGAAGGTCCCAAAGAAAATACACAAAGCGGAGAGGGAGAAGCTTAAGCGTGATCAGTTGAATGATCTCTTTATGGAATTGGGCAATTCACTCGGTAAATAAATGCCTTTTTCCATGTAGTTAGATGTTCCTGTTGACTTGGTTGATGCGTAATTTGTATCAGCTATAGAATGTCATTGTTGGTTGCCAATTCAAAGTGGTTTGCCGCATCTTTCTTTGTGCATTTTTCGCCTAGTTAGTTCCTGATTACTTTTCCGAAGTTTGGATTGATAGTTACATTAGTTAACAAACATTAATTTCTAGTGCATCCTGAAGCTTACTTTAGCTTGCATTTTGTGTTTTTATAGTTCGAGGTGCATTTGAAAGGTAGCAGAGATTATTTGATTAGAAGTATAGTAATTGAAGAGGTTTCCCTTTCTTTTCTAATTTTGTTTCTTTGATCATTTAGAGCCAAGCAATCGACAGAATAATGGGAAGGCCTCTATATTGTGTGATGCTACTCGGCTACTCCGTGATTTGCTTGTGCAAGTGGAGAGTCTCAAAAAGGAGAAATCAGCATTACTAACGGAGTCTCACTATGTAAGTTGAGCATTGTTGTTTATTTAACTTACTTAGTGTGTTAAATTGACTTTACTTCATTGTGTTTGCTTCTTTAAGACTTGCTATTTTCAGACAGGGTGATTCAATTTTTTTGGTTTCTCTTTTTTTTTAAAAAAAATAATCATCACAGAGCATCACAAGACAATTATTGAGGTCTCATACTTTGAGGACTGAAGAAGAAAAATATCATTGTAGCTGGTTATAGATGCTTTCTCTACTCGAAAAACACATGGCTTGTATTAGGGGACAACCGCAAAGTCCTATGATATCACAATTCATACTGTTTATATCATTCGTGTATACTAAATACCAGAATCTCCATGTTGAAATTATGAATCTTCTATCTATGTACAATGTTGACATTTTTGAGTGGTTTCAAAACAGGTTACCATTGAGAAGAGCGAGCTAAAAGATGAGACATCTCTATTACGTTCTGAAGTTGAGAAGCTAAGAAATGATGTAAAAGAAAGGATGCAATGTGTACCAACATGGAGCAATCAGGCAAATATACCTGTTACACAAGCTCAGCTCCCAAATTCCTGCCCACAAGATCCACCCTCTTCGTTAGAACCTACGTTGCAGCAGCCATCTCCTGTTGTTGGACCCCTCTTTATGTTCCCCTTTTGTCATGACCATGGAGGGCACCATAACTCAGACAAAACACCATCGTTACCTTGTCCCATTGTGAAAAAACCCCACCCCCGTTATCCCACCCCAACAGACTCCTGGCCGCTACAGCTCCTCTCCAAGCTGTCTGGAGATGAGGAAGGAGTGCAGACTGTAAACCCTAGTATATCGGTTAGCCAGAATGTCGAGTCTGGTCATGATCTTGGCAGTTGAGAGTTATAAGAGACTGAACTAGTGTCGTAGATGCAGAAACTTTGAGAAGTTGGGATGAGGAAGGTGGGGTTCTTGATGAGATCTAAATAAAAAGTTAGGTGCTGTTCGTTTAACTACTAGATGATGTTGTATCTATCAAGTTCTATTTTGCAACTAGTTAAAATTTCATCCCCATGTTTACTGTATGTATTTGTTTCTGCTCATTTGTGTACAGGTTACCTCCTTAATTTATTTTTATCATGATTTTTGCATTAATAAAATATGTTTTGAAGATCTGTAAATATCTAAAATACTGATAAGAAGAGCAAGATGGCAGATTTATTGTCAATTGCGTTGAGGGTAAAATTTGATGCTTACATTCTTTCTTATTTTTTATATAAAAAAGTAAGGGTGTAAAAATGTAACTTTAGAAGCCACAGTCCGCAGGTTCTTGGCGTCTGCTTTCCACCTCGCCAGCTAAAAGAGCCAAGAGATGTTTTCTCACCGGACTTCTTTTTGGTTACGTACAAGGAAATTAACACAAAATCTCCACAGTTCGCACATTGTTATTTGTTACTACTTTACTATCAAGTTACAAAATAGGAGACTTTATCAAAGGTGTTCCTAGTTTTATTTGGTATCAGGCCCAATGGAAATAAAATTTTCCATTCATAAATTTTATCATCAATTAAACAACGTGATAGTTGTTGTGGCACGTAGATATGTCTATCCCCCTACTTAGGGTGAAAATAAATGGTCACCGGATTTGTCAAAAGCATTTCCTAATTCCTCATTAAATCTAAACGGGTACGGAACACATAATTTTAAAAGGTTGTTTTTACATAGTTAAATTTAAGTGCATGCCTTCTAAATAACACAACTCTTGTAAAAAGTGTCTTCTAAATAACGCAACTCTTGTTTTTATATTTTTTATTTTATTATAAAATGATTATTTTGTTTTCCTTCTTACACAAAGTATTATCTTTTTTCATATATAATTCATTTTTTTATTGTTAATATTATTGATGTTTTATTTTTTGAGATTTTTTCATTCAATATTTTATTTCCTTTATTATTGTTTCATCTTTTATAATTTATATCTCATTTTTTAATATTTTTTCTTTTGAATATTTTATTTCCAAATTTTTATTTTATTTTTTATATCCCACCTTGTGCTTATAAAATATGCCAAAAGTATATCTTAAAATACTTCTTCTTTTTTATCAATAAAATTTTTTTAAAAAAAAGTTGGCATCTCAAAAATATAAATAATTATGAAGTAATATTATTATTATATTACGTTTATTTTTTGGGTTTATTATAAATTAATTAATTTTTATATACCTTTGCTTAATAAAAGGTATACTAATTTTTATAAGGGGGGATTTGATGGTTGCGTCCAGACCTGACAACGAAAGCTACCCTTAGCCGGAGTTTGTCACTGTTGAAGTCCTGCCGCCACCTCGCCGGAGTCGTCCCTAATGCCCAAAGATCATTGCCTCGGCGTAACATTTCTGATCCAAAGGACTTTGAGTAAAAACAGAGGAGTCGTGCCGTCCTTGTCGTGAAGCTTGCCGGAGTGGAGACGTGCCCAGTGAAACAGAGATCAATTGGAAAAAGAAAGAAGGAACGTTGCTACCAATATTGTTGCCGAAAGTTCATCATCTGCTCTGCTCTATTGTTGTCGCTAGAAGAAGGAGTCGCTTGCCATGCTGCTGTCCAAACCTGCCAACAAGAGTTCCTTGGCCGGAGCTTGTTGCCGCCGAACTGTGCTTGCTGGGACCACCTTACTGCTGGATCGCCTGAGAAAAGAGACCTGTCCCTGTCGATGAAGCCCTGAGAAGGGAGAAAGGGAGGATCCCCCTCATCGGAGCAACATCTCCGGTGATGCCTAAGACCATCGGCATGGAGCTCGGAGTGCCCTCAATACAACATCACGCACACTTACTGCTAGAGATGTTGGATTTTGGACGTATATATACAAGTATATAATTGTATCATATGCTATTAATAAGGTTTGAGCCTAAATTAAATTGATCTATTAAAGTTAAGGTTAATAGGTCATTAATATTTAAGATAAATATGTGGAGATACCGTATATTTAAGATAACTATAGATAAATATGTGTAGATACCGTTTTCGTAATCTCCAATTTATGATGGGTTAAATTGGAATTATGAAAGATAAAGATAAATACGGTTATACGAATAAATATGGTTATGGTCCCCCAATTTGCACTGTAATTTTTCTTTTCTGGTATCCCATTATCCACGAACTCTGGTTTTGGAGAACCGGTGAAGAATTTGGAAGATCAAAACCTAAAGAAGTAAAACATGTGAAGCAATCGATAAACCCAAGTCGAGTTCCGCCAGAGTTCGTCGCTGCGTCGCCGAAAAAAATCCGGAAGTTGTTGATCCAAGAAAGTGTCATTGATCTGTTTGGAGCGGAGCAAGAGAAGAAGAGCCCGAGGCCCACTGTTGGAGTCTACCATCATAGCAAGAGGGCTAGTGTCCTTATTACCTCACAAATTCGGAGCCTTGCTGTGAAGAATTGGTCGGAATTTGGCGGACTGCTGCTGCTTCACTAAGAAACAGAGTCCGACTTCTGCCGTGGAAAATATCCATCCTAGTTGTTGCATTTTTGGGGCGGATTGACTACCAGAGTCCACTCACTGCCCTCCAATCGTTTCCGACTGTCGGATTCGACGTCGACCAGCTACCGGAATTCCCTCGTCGTCGCCGGAGAAGAGACTCACTCGCGGTGGTGTCGCTGCTAAGAAACAGAGGAAAAGAAGAGGGGACCGTGAGTAGAAGTGGGTTTGGCTTACCCGCTTGCCCATTTAATGTGGTTCTGTCCCTTATTTGTCAACAAAAATGCAAAATGGGGCAAATTGTTGGTCACTCGACAGAACCCGTTAACCCGTTACTGTGTGCTGGACCGTTCCTGTATGTCCACTCACTGCCCTCCAATCGTTTCCGACTGTCGGATTCGACGTCGACCAGCTACCGGAATTCCCTCGTCGTCGCCGGAGAAGAGACTCACTCGCGGTGGTGTCGCTGCTAAGAAACAGAGGAAAAGAAGAGGGGACCGTGAGTAGAAGTGGGTTTGGCTTACCCGCTTGCCCATTTAATGTGGTTCTGTCCCTTATTTGTCAACAAAAATGCAAAATGGGGCAAATTGTTGGTCACTCGACAGAACCCGTTAACCCGTTACTGTGTGCTGGACCGTTACTGTATGTCCACTCACTGCCCTCCAATCGTTTCCGACTGTCGGATTCGACGTCGACCAGCTACCGGAATTCCCTCGTCGTCGCCGGAGAAGAGACTCACTCGCGGTGGTGTCGCTGCTAAGAAACAGAGGAAAAGAAGAGGGGACCGTGAGTAGAAGTGGGTTTGGCTTACCCGCTTGCCCATTTAATGTGGTTCTGTCCCTTATTTGTCAACAAAAATGCAAAATGGGGCAAATTGTTGGTCACTCGACAGAACCCGTTAACCCGTTACTGTGTGCTGGACCGTTACTGTATGTCCACTCACTGCCCTCCAATCGTTTCCGACTGTCGGATTCGACGTCGACCAGCTACCGGAATTCCCTCGTCGTCGCCGGAGAAGAGACTCACTCGCGGTGGTGTCGCTGCTAAGAAACAGAGGAAAAGAAGAGGGGATCGTGAGTAGAAGTGGGTTTGGCTTACCCGCTTGCCCATTTAATGTGGTTCTGTCCCTTATTTGTCAACAAAAATGCAAAATGGGGCAAATTGTTGGTCACTCGACAGAACCCGTTAACCCGTTACTGTGTGCTGGACCGTTCACTGTATGTCCACTCGACTGCCCTCCAATCGCTTCCGACTGTCGGATTCGACGTCGACCAGCTACCGGAATTCCCTCGTCGTCGCCGGAGAAGAGACTCACTCGCGGTGGTGTCGCTGCTAAGAAACAGAGGAAAAGAAGAGGGGACCGTGAGTAGAAGTGGGTTTGGCTTACCCGCTTGCCCATTTAATGTGGTTCTGTCCCTTATTTGTCAACAAAAATGCAAAATGGGGCAAATTGTTGGTCACTCGACAGAACCCGTTAACCCGTTACTGTGTGCTGGACCGTTACTGTATGTCCACTCACTGCCCTCCAATCGTTTCCGACTGTCGGATTCGACGTCGACCAGCTACCGGAATTCCCTCGTCGTCGCCGGAGAAGAGACTCACTCGCGGTGGTGTCGCTGCTAAGAAACAGAGGAAAAGAAGAGGGACCGTGAGTAGAAGTGGGTTTGGCTTACCCGCTTGCCCATTTAATGTGGTTCTGTCCCTTATTTGTCAACAAAAATGCAAAATGGGGCAAATTGTTGGTCACTCGACAGAACCCGTTAACCCGTTACTGTGTGCTGGACCGTTCCTGTATGTCCACTGACTGCCCTCCAATCGTTTCCGACTGTCGGATTCGACGTCGACCAGCTACCGGAATTCCCTCGTCGTCGCCGGAGAAGAGACTCACTCGCGGTGGTGTCGCTGCTAAGAAACAGAGGAAAAGAAGAGGGACCGTGAGTAGAAGTGGGTTTGGCTTATCCGCTTGCCCATTTAATGTGGTTCTGTCCCTTATTTGTCAACAAAAATGTAAAATGGGGCAAATTGTTGGTCACTCGACAGAACCCGTTAACCCGTTACTGTGTGCTGGACCGTTACTGTATGTCGGCTTTGATATTGTTTACCATGCCAACCTTTTCACCTCACCACGCCACCCGATTGCTGGCCGTGAGTGCTGTCAGACATGTCCACCATAATTCAGATTTCTGACGAAAATTTATTTTAAGCTATTTCATTTTTTCGATTGGCGTAAAATTTAGTGTCCAACGGACTTTTCTTATTTCGATCGTAGCGTAAAAATTGAATTCTTTGTCAAAATATTACGAGGGCCAATTTTAAAGCTTTTAAGAAATAATTTATGTAAGAAGTCAAAGAATCAAAGTGATAAAAAATTCATAAAATTATATAATTTGTAAAAAAATAAAAAAATTAGTAGAATATAAGTATTAAAGTTGAACCTTAAAGAGCAAAATAAAATTTCTCATATGTTATTGTTGGTTCGTGATATTTTATTTTTATCTCATTATTTTTTTACGCGGAAAGGATATCTTGATCTAACTGAATTCTCTAACCTGACTCAAAAATACAATCTGCTAGGGTAGACAATTCCACGCTCAAACATATTTTATTCTCCTTTATTATTGTTTTATCTTTTATTAGTTACGGCCCATTTTTTAAAATTTCACATTTTTAATATTTTCGTTCTAAAATCTCTCATCTTCCACTTATAAATATGTTAATATCCTTCAAAAATATTTTTTACTTTTGGTTAGTAAAAGATTTTTTTCAAAAATATAATCAAGTCAAAAAATAAATAACTATTAGGTAATTATATTATCATTGTTTTATCTTTTATTAATCACAACTCATTTTTTTAATTTCCCCTTTTAATATTTCATTTTGAAAATTTTCATCACCTACTTATAAACATGCCACCAATATCTCTCAAAATATTTTTACTTTTGATCAGTAAAAGATTTTTTTGGAAAAGATAATCATGTGAAAATAAATAAATAACTATTAGGTGATTATATTATTATGTTTAATTTTTTTATTTTGGGTTTATTATAATATCATTATTAAAAAAATTTTATTTCCCTTGTTATTTTATAGTTCACTTCTTTATTGTTAATACCATTATTTTTTATATTTTTTGAAATTTTTATTTAATATTTTGTTCTCCTTTATCGTTGAGTTGTTATTTATTATTTACACCTCATTGTTTTTAAGATTTCCCCCTCTAATATTTTCACTTTGAATTTATTTTTTGATTTTTTTCCAAAAATATGTTCTTTTTGTATTGGTCACTTTGTGACATTTTTATATTTATTTATTGACGATTTTTTATGTTAAAATTGTTGTATGTAAATATGGCTTTAAATTGTGATATGTTGTCCTTTTTACAAAAAAAAATTTTTTTTTTAAATATAGATGAAAAAGGATGATGATTGGCTAAAGACGATGAACTCTCAATTGGTCATAATATGTGTGAAGAGTTTTTTATTGGTAAGTTATTTATTATGTTATATGAATTTGGAGATAAAAACAAAAAGTTATAAAAAGAATTATATAAATAATTGGACGAAATGCAACATATAATTTTCTATTACATTTTAATGAAACTTGTATGATGTCTAATTTTTTGATTACTGATTTTCCCATTAAGCTTATTGTGTTTTTTACATGAATTATTTTAAATTTTAATATTTCTTCCTATTTATTTTTCTACAAGAATCAAATAATTTATATCTATTAATTTTTATAGTTTAGATGCTTTCATAATATTTTAGATTTATAGTTTAATCAACTATAAATAATAAAATTATATTAAAAATTATTAATTGAGCTATTTATATGTTTAATAATTATAATATTAGTATTTGTAAAAACAAAAGCCCTTGTGACTAATTAGCAATAAAAGGCCCTACAATAAATTTTCACATGAATTGAGAAAATTGAACAAAATACCCTTCAACTTATTTACGCCGGTGACTATACATTTATATACAATTTAAAAAGAATATCTTGAACAATTCTTCAACAAAAAAGCTTTACAAAAGAATTTGATAAGTGGAGTGTCGAGCAAGTGTTTACAAAATCTTTTTGTACAAAAATATCATTCGTTAAAATAACGAGTAATCCACTGAGTCCTAAATTATCGGGTTAGAAAGTGTTTTGAGTGTAGCGTGAAGGTTTTTACGTTAAATTTCCAACCATTCATGTCTTTTTTTTGTTTTTTGTTTTAATGCTTAAAAAAATGAATGGAAGAAAAGAAAAAAGCAATAAAAAATACAAAGTGGCTGCCTAAATATGTTAAATTGCTAACTTGGAAGCCGAAATACATCAAATATTATTGCTTTACTTCGACACCGTGTGTTGTCAACGTTTTCGTCCTCTGTCCCCCACTTCGCCTTTTCTACTCCCCACCAACGCCATTGCATCTACTCCTCCTTCCCAGAGCCGAGTTCGCTCAACTCCCGTACCTGTGCCCGCCGACGCCGGCTTCTGAGGAGACGGGCAAGGCCGATCCTCGTTCGTTCGAGTTGTTTGGAGCCGAAAAGTTACCAACTTTGCGCTTCCCATCGCCGGAATGGGATCCGGAAGCTTCCTCAAGGTGTTGCTTCAGAATTTCGACGTTCTTGCTGGGTACGATTAGTGGATTTCTTTAACTATTTCATTGGTTTTTTATTTTGTTGTTGTAGATTTAGGATGCACAGACTTTATGAATTTTGACTCATTCTTTAATTTTAGCAGTTAAGATTTTTTTCTCTCCTAATTGTTTTAATAGTTTTATTAGCAAAAATTGAGATTGGGCTCGAATCTTATTAAGCAATGTTCTTCCTGGATAGCTATAATGGAAAGCTTTTATCTTTTCTTAAGTTTGGTGGTTGTGATTTATGAGGGCTAACTTCATGGTTGGATTTTTTTGCAGGCCTGTAGTGAGTTTGGTATATCCGCTGTAAGTGTGATTTCGTTGTTTATTCTGTTCTGTTCTGGAGATAGTCGACTCATGACTTCAATTGAGTGTTTGTTGGTTTTTTTTTTATTGGTGTTGTTTGGGCGATATCTGAGTATGGTTTGTGGCTCTCGGCAGCTATGCCTCCATCAGAGCAATTGAAAGTAAATCTCCAGTAGATGATCAGCAGTGGCTGACATATTGGGTTCTGTATTCTCTGATCACTTTGTTCGAGCTTACATTTGCGAAACTTATTGAATGGTAAGATACTTATTCGGTTTCACTATGCATTTGTATGTTCGTCAATTGAATTGTCTTTGTGATGGGAATTTTTGTTTGGTTGAAAATTCTTGGTTTCTTATAACTTTTTGTTTGTTCAGGCTATGTTCACTCTTTGTAGATATCTTTCTGGCACATGTAGATTTTGTTGCATCATTGCCTCCAATCCTTCCATAAGAATTTGATTTTTTCTCTGTCTGCATTCTTGTTTCAACCTCTTTAATTACAGATTAACTGTAAGGTTTTAGTTCGGGGGATAATCCATGATGCTGGTTAGTTATTGGATTTAACAGGTCTTTGGGAAGAAATCCATCTTTGACTTGTAATTGGTTTATTCCTCTGGTCATACATCTGTTATATACAAAGTTACAAACTACAAGAATTTCTGTATGCCTTATCATCCTCTATTGATTTTGCTATCATTTTGGACTTCCCTTGCAGGCCATTTTGCATAATGAGATATTTGTACCTGTTTATTTCTGTTATTCTTGTTGATTCAGCGTTAATTATATCCAATGAAGATTGCTTTGCTTTATACTTCAGGCCTCTGTCTTGAACTATTAATTTGGTTGATGTGTATGTATGATCACAATAATGTTGGTGTCCTTATTATGTTGTATGTATTTTGCTCATATGGTCATTTGACGGCATGAAAATGATAACGTGGGTATTAATCTCAGGTTTTATTAATATTTTTTTACAAAATAGTTTTTGGCTGGTTCTGTTTCTTTGCCACTAAATTTTAAAGTTGCTTTAATGACAATGCAGGCTACCTTTTTGGCCCTATGCCAAATTGGCTCTTACTTGCTGGTTGGTGATACCATATTTTAGTGGTGCTGCTTATGTCTATGAGCATTTTGTTCGTCCAATGTTTTTGAACTCTCAGACTGTGAATATTTGGTATGTACCCCGAGAAAAGGATATCTTCAGTAAGCCTGATGATGTGCTATTTGCTGCCGAAAAGTTCATTGAAGAGAATGGTACTGAGGCTTTCCAGAAGCTTTTGAACAAGGTAACTTTTACTCAAGCCTGTCCACTATTCTGTTAGTCCAATTGGCAATTATTATGCCTTGGATACCATGGGCATGGCCGCATGGTGGGCTTTTGTCAAATGCATCGTGGTCGTCTTGTCCGCGCTTTCCTGTTGACATTTAAAAATGTCTAGTTGATTCACAGAATTTGAAGTCATCATCATGATTGATTTTATTACACCAATTGATTCTCATATTCACTGGTAGGCATAAAATTTGCGTAAGAACTAAACAACGAAATTAATGCCCTTTATTAAGCAATTCTGTGGAACAGTGGAATAAACTTGTAGACTTGTATATAATCTCTTTACAATGAACTTAGTTTACAATTCAATAGGAGCAACATAGAAGAGTGTATTTAGGTTTTGGTCACTGAGCTATTGGTTTTTAATTGCAACATCACTATTCAGGCCGAGAAGGAAGGCAAAGGAAAAAAGAACAAGCGTGTGACTTTTGAAGATGAATATCATCATAATGATGCGGACATGTATAATGGTTATTTTCAACAGGTAATGAATTGAATTTCTTTAGTGTTGGACTTTGTCATAGTGCTTGTAGCCCTTCTGTTTGAGGATCCCATTTCTTCTCATCAACTGCTTTTGCAGCCATTTTCCTGAACTGTCTGAAGAGCTGGTAGCCGATTTCTGAGATACATCCATCAGTAATCCAATGCATTGCAGACAAGAGTTATAGTATCATTTTGTGGATAAAGTTTTAGGAATGCTTTCCGGGGAGATGCAAGTTACCGGTGTCATGTTTTTATGCAGTAGGGTCTGTTACTAATACTTATGTTATGGTAAACACATCTTAAAATCGGGAGTATCTTCCAATGGCCTATGAAAGAAAGAGTGTTTGGGCCTTGCCAACGATCTGTGTGTTTATTTGTGTACATTATGAGGGAAGAACACACTCGTTTAGAAATGCACTGCATATCAGCAGCAGGCTACTTTTTGCCAGAAGATGTTGAATCCCATCAGCAATGTCGGCTTTATGGGAGATAGATTTATGAAAAATGTCGCAAGTGGTTTGGTTATTCTTGAATATTTAAAATTATGAACACAAATCATGTTAGAGATTTGCCATAACTCAGTGGCGGCAACAATTTTCAAGCATTGAATGAACAAGAAAGCTTTAAGAATTAAATTTGGTGGATTACTAAATCCGTCAAGCTAATCAGCAAATATACAATTCTTCCAAGGGAACCCAGCCCCCAGGAACGCACATGGGGGCATGGGCACTGGTGACCATTGAATGCATCGCCATGTGTGTCCGTATGGCGCACTACGTAGATTCCTTCCAATGGATCCTGTATTAGGAATCCATACCGAGATTCAGTCACTGGAGTTTTGACATCATTTATTAATTCAATTAAAAACTCAATTTCCAACAGTTAAAACAACCATTCCGCAACTGATTTCCTGAACAAAGAATATAAGAGAAACCCAGGTACACCGGGTGCAAAAGAATGTATTATCACGTCTTACCCAAATCAATATACCGCCTATAAAGTACTGAAAATTGAAAATACTATTAAGCACCTTGTTTTGATTGCTAAACGGCATTTATTTGAACAACCCAGATTACCTCTCATTATATGTAAAATCTGAAGAGGCATGCCTGGAAAATAAAGAGGGCAAGCTATCCCGTATAATGGGCTATGACATAGTTCGGATGACTAATGGGCCAAGATATTAATGGGCTCGAAGGGAGGGACCAAGCCCATTAAGGTTTCAGAAAGATGTAGGGCTTTCATAAGCATAATAATAAGATGATCCGATCGTCGTCATCTCCCTCCCTCCCTCGCATTTTAGGGTTTCTTGCGGCGACCGACCACCGGCGGCGGCGGAGGTGACGCCGGCGGCTCTCCGGCTTGGCCATGGTGCACGTCAGTTTTTACCGGAACTGTAATTTTTTTCACCCTCGCTCATGATTTATATGTCCATTTTTTTGTGCGAATAGTTCGTTGATCGTAGTGGCACTTCTCTCTGTGTTAGTGTGATTGTTAAGTTTGTATCTTTTTGATTCGGGCCATGATTTGTTTGGGCAATTTTTGCCTCCATCACTTTTGTCAAAATTATTGGTAAGTAGGTCTTTGTTTGCTGATGCTGTGTATGTTCGATCTTCCCCTAGGTGTTGTTGTACATGGCCATTTGTCTCGTTGCCGATCGGGCTCGCTGGTATTTTTGGGGGTTGTTTGGAGATTCATGAATTGCGGCGTTTGCTATATCTTATAATGTGGTTGTTTGGGGGGATGAATAATCTGTGTTTTCGGGTGGTTGTATTTTGGACGATGGCTCTTGGTGTTGAGCATATATAGGCGTTCTTTGTTAATTTGCATGCCAAAAAAATTGGTGATGGGCCAGTCCAAGCGTTACTATATGTGGGCGACTTGACTCTTACTGTGGGAGTTATTTAAGTAAATTGGTCAGCTCTTTTCGAATTGGTTGTTTTTCCTAAATTTTTTCTTTCTCAGGTATTACATTTTATTATTTAAGTCATCATTTCGAGAGAATAACTTGATTTTTAATTTGCGGTGAGATGATTATTCTTTTAAATATTTGTTTGAAGTTCAATCCTTGAGATTTTTAGGCTGATTATTTAGACTTTGATGACACAAAATATAGGTGGTCTGTTATCGCACTGTCTGCTTTTTGCTGTTCCATAAGCATGTTTATTTTGTTTAATTTTTGGTATTGCTGATTGGATGATCCTGTGTACATCTTAAGTGCTCATATTCTTTTTATATTTTCTAGATGGGAAGACATTTAAGAAGCCCCGCCGTCCTTATGAGAAGGAACGGTTGGATGCTGAACTTAAACTTGTTGGAGAATATGGGCTTCGGTGCAAGCGGGAGCTGTGGCGGGTTCAATATGCATTGAGCAGAATCCGCAATGCTGCAAGAGAACTTCTAACTCTTGATGAGAAGAATCCCCGACGTATCTTTGAGGGTGAAGCCCTTCTCCGCAGGATGAACCGGTATGGTCTTCTGGATGAGACACAGAACAAGCTTGATTATGTCCTGGCCTTGACTGTAGAAAACTTTTTGGAGCGTCGTCTCCAGACCCTTGTTTTCAAGTCTGGAATGGCAAAGTCAATTCATCATGCACGTGTCCTAATCAGGCAGCGTCACATCCGGTAAGTTTGATCTTTTCCAAGATGGAACTATCAAATGTACCAGTGGTGTGCAAAGCTATCATATCTTCTTTTTTTTTTAATTTAAAATTTATAACTATACAAGGACCCTTGTTCTCGCTAGTTGGAGCTGTTGATCTTACATTGTGGTTTTTGTTCTTTGGATGAATGTCTGCTCAATGTGCTGCAGCAAATGCTTGTGTATTGTTTTTTTGTTTGGGTATGCTAATGAGTTTGCTTATTTCTTATTCACTTATACGTGCCTGTGACTTGTTCCAGTGCTCCCTGTTTGGCACCCACTATCATGGATAGCTTTTTTTTTTTGTGTGTGTGGGGCATATTTCACATGCATCTGTAGTTTATATTAGATATCATAAATGATTATTTGCTGTATTGGCTGAAGCATTTTTGCTGCATGTTTCTTTTGGATGGTTTCTATAAATGAGGTAATTTCTTTGCCTTGGTGCTGCATTTCTGCTGTTTCAGTATAATTATGCGAACATTTGTTTCACTTGCGGGCAATAAGTTGACCATATGGGTATTATTTCATTGTTAGTTTTTGTTTTTGTTCTATCAATGTTTTCAATGCCCTAAGCTTACTGACAAAAACACTACTTGTTTTGCAGTGTTGGAAGGCAAGTGGTCAACATTCCTTCGTTTCTTGTGAGGGTGGATTCTCAGAAGCACATTGACTTTTCTCTAACGAGTCCACTTGGAGGAGGTCGCCCTGGAAGAGTTAAGCGAAAGAACCAGAAGGCAGCTGCTAAGAAGGCTGCTGGCGGGGATGGTGAAGAGGAAGACGAGGAATGAGATGTGTTTGTATCCTATGAGGACATAGCAAAGTTTGTTAGTGATTACCCCTTTATAATGGACACAATGGATTCTGTTTCTCGTCATTTCAATTGCTTTAATGTATTCTGAATTACTGTTTTTTGATGTAGAATCTTAACGTGCTTTGGAATGTTCCGATTTTGCCATGAGTTGGGTTTACTCTTATTTTAAGATATTTACATATATTTGTCTTTACAATTGGTAGTTTTTCATGGTATATATTTTTTGGTTTTTGCTATTGCCCATCCCTTTGACGGTAAGTTGTTCATTATTATGATATTATCTAGTGGAAGTGGTTGCGAAGGGATTTATAACATTTGCTTGATGGCATGAAGAAGTGGCTCAAACGCATTGATGTTTCAAAACACCTCGTTAGCATAGAGCATTCTGCTGCTTTAGCTGTAGGTTAGCACTAATTCAATTTGAAAAGTTTCATAGATCATACTTTCCAGTGTTGAAGAGCAGCATTAATATAGATACTTTGTGCTAACGTCATATGGAATACCGAATCTGTGTTTATGAGCTAAAATTATGGTTAGATTTTTGTATATTGCGGCCTAAGAAAATATTTCAACTCAGCTCCTACAAAGAGCACAACTGAAATTTGAAGGTCCTGCTACTTGCTAGGATAGCCGATGTCAGTCATATCGTGCTGTTCTGTTGTTACTGTATGCATGGATGGAAAAAACTGGTCGATTTAAATCGGATCGGATGCAATTTGATGGAATCGGTTTTGGATAAATTATTAAAATATTTTTAATTTTATATTAAATAAATTATTTTTATATATGTAAAATAGAAATTAAATATTTATAATAACAGAAATATCTCTTACTTTTCCTCCGTTGCTATCGCCGCCCCTTTCCGTCATCGCTGTGTGCCTCCACCACTCCCTCCACCGTTGCCGTTTGCCTCCGCCACTCTCTCCGCCGTCGCCCTTGCCTCCGCCCTCCTTCTGTTGGTATGCTGTTGCTATGCGCGTGGGACAGTCGGGGCTGACGGAAAGGGGTTTGGGGTGGGAGCAGAGGCACAAGGAGGGAGGACATGGCAAGGCCGATGGGGGGACAGGTTGGGGCAACGGGAAGGAGGTGGTGGAACAGGCTGGGGGAGGTAGGGTTGGGCGGGGCCGACGGGGGAGGCGGGCTGGGGCGGGGTAGGTTGCTGGCGGCGGCGGCAGGGGTGAAGGAGTGGGGTCGGGGTGGCATTCTCGTAATTAAAAGTTGACTCGACTCCGACTCGAGTAGAAAATAATAATTAATTTCAAATAATTTTAAAAAAATCCAAAAAATATGAAAACATATCATAAAATATAATACACACAATAATATCAAAATGACATCAATACCTAATTTTTATATATTTATGTTATAAATTGTCAAATTATTATATATGACTGATTAGATCAATTTAAACTGGTTCAACTGAACCGATTCTTTAGCAATTTAGACCGATTCGATCCGATTCAGCGATTTTTGAGCAATTTAGACTGATTCGATCCAATTCAACGACTTCCTAAAAAACTGATTCTGATTTTTATAACTATGGTTTAAACTTATCATGCTCATAGCTGAAGTCATACCAACTTCAAAATATCCACTGATTCATGAATCCAGGTATGAGCTTTGTTGTTTTTGGCCAGTAATTTATGAAATCTAATTTTGTAGATCCTGGCCAAATGACCGCAAAGTGAAGTTCAGAGAGCAGAGATGAGCTTCATTTTGATGCTAGGAGATCTTTCAAAATAGACGCATTTGAACTAAAAAATTCAATAAAAAGAGCTAGACACTAATAACAAAAAGGGGGGGCGCGGTTAGTTCTATTGAATTCAAATTCGCTCCTTGTTTGACTTGATTTAGTTCGAATCGAAGTTGAACCAAACGGGCAAACTTTTATTAGGCTCAACTTGACTCAAAGTTCTATATTGTAGATTAATAATATATTTCATATTTTTTATATACTTATTTACGTAAAATATGAAAAATAATATTAAAATCAAGTTTTAATGATGATTTTAAATGATAATATAATTATTTTATGTACTAACAAACTACTTAAGTGTATAATTTATAAGAAGTTGAATTATTTAATGTGACACCCCGAATCCGGCTCACTTGCGAACTTAATCGGAACATTAAAAGTCCCAAGTGGATATACTCTCGGCGTCTCAAGATGAAAGATGTTAATTGCTATGTATGGATAAATGCACGAAACCCAAACATGTCACGACATAAATGACATGACAACCAGTTCATACAAAAAATAATGACGATAAAATCAATAAATTTTTTTGAAATAAAACAAATAGAATCTCTCCTAAAAGTGCAATTAAGGGCTAATATATCAAATCAACATGTATAAATATATAAATCTATATACATCCATTACTCCATATTTTTCACATAAATATTTAATTTAATCACATCAAAATATTCTACGTTTTGGGTCATGACCCACCTGTTCATTTTATTCATATTTCCACATTTATCATTCACTTTGCACATTAATTATATATATATATATATATATATATATATATATATATATATATCAGATCCTGTTATCACTATCCATTTCTACCATAATCTTCATCATAAGTATTTTATTTTCATAATAACATAACAAAATAATCAAAACAACTAAAACAACCATTCGGTTGGCGAGTGTACGTGTGTGTACATGGTAGGCCACTGCTTCTTCGTCTAAGCCGACGTATTTAGTATTTAATCCTCACCTACATATATACAAAAGAAGAATCAGTAACAAGCGTTACTGATCCAAAAATATAATTACATAGTAAACTGGCAAATGAGAGCTGACTCTCGTTTTAAAGAAAAATATTTATATACTTTTCGTGAATACTCTTAAGGGCATCTACTAAGGAGCCACTGAGCTGCAAACCCGATAGCGTCCCGAACTGACTGGTCTAATACATCTCTCAACATTTTTCTCATTTTCCTGGTCCCTTGGGACTACTAATATATCCTAAACCCTCTCTTTTCCTCCATAATTTTCTTGGCCTTGAGCATTAGTAACCTTTGAATTACAAGTTTGGACATGTAATGTACTAAACAGTACCCATAAAACCTCCACATTTCTCTAGGTGTGAGGAACTCAAAATGGGAGTTGTCAGGATCCCTTTGGAATATAACAACCCTCTCACTAATTCAGAACCCACTTTGACTAGCACGTACACCTGCATGTGCAAGTTGGTTTTCTCATCTCTTGTCTCATTGAAACACGATAAAACTATATATAAGTCTGGGAAGGGATTTATATAATATGCTCGAAGGTAAATTGCGATGGATCTTATTTTTGAAATCAAACTAAAGGGATCTCATCCTCGAGGGTTATTAATCCAGAAAATTGATGGATTAAATGATTGGGTTAAGTAGGATCTGATAAAACACTGCTTAACCCATCCTACAAATAATAAAATAAACATATAATGGAATAAAGCGTAAAACAAGGAAGGAGTCCTAAACATACTTTGCAGAAGCTCCGAGCGTGTTTTCGCACCTAGGCTGTGAACTCCTACTCCATACCTACACATCAAATCTAGAAGCTAACGCTCATTAACTGAATGATGCATCAAACTCATCATGAACATCACACTCACAATGCAATCATCATCAATCAAACAATCAATAATCCTCATCACAATAAAAATATCCCTAGCTCATCCTATTCACACCAAGTTTCCTATGTTTTCTAAGTTTTGTTGCACTCAATTAGCATGCTCAGATTTAATTTACCTAATTAGATCATTAGCATTCGTTCAGTATCAATTAAATCATCACTTCATTCACAATCAGACATTTATTACGATAAATAATCAATCCTAACATGTCATGCGAACAAATATTTTAAATAACTAAATCGGAGGTAGGCAATGATGATCAACAGTAATCGACGATTGGTTAGGTTTTGGTCACATGTCTCAGAGCTCGAATTCAGTGCTTGACGACATTTGAAGTCCAATCGGGTTCAACTAGATGAGTAAGACGAAGGATCTGGCGAATTCTAGCTAATCCAATTTTTTGGCTATTTTTCGATGACTGTTGCTGGTGGCAGCTAACTGGTGGGATGGTGGTTGTAAAACCCGTGACTCGAGTCAAGGTTTTACGTTACCGAACCAGTCGGTTCAACCGTTGGTTTGAGTCGAGTCAGTTTCATGAACCGCGTGCTGAGTCGAGGCCAGTCGTGAGTTATGAGCGATGAGAGTCAGGTGTACCTGAATATATGATGATAACGTCAAGAAGATGGTGAGATATGAGTTATCAGAATATATGAAAGTATGCAGTTATGTTTGATCGTAGAAATAGTTTTAGGCTGAATAACACGTTAGGACGCGTTGGATTATATTCGGGTGGGTTATTAGTTATAGAGCATGCCATTTGGATGTTGTTGTGTTTGTTTTATTTTATGAAATTTTTCCATATTTTTCTAGATTTTTTTAGAATTTATTACGAACTAGTTATTATTTTGACTCGAATAGGAATTGAGTCAATACTTATTTACGAAACTGCCACTAGAGCATTTCTTCTCCCTCCCGACCCTTCTGCACCCAAACCCTCGACGTTGTGTACTGCCGCCACCGACACCGCACTGCCACCGATCGACGCCGCTCCGCCTTGCCATGCTGTCGCCGTGCCGCCACGACCGACCCCGGCCACCGATTGCCTGCCGGCGCGCCGCCGCGATGCCACGAAGCCGCCTCCGCCGTCGCCACTCCGAGCCGGATTCCGCCGCCATTCGGTCGCTGTTGCCTCCGCTGTGACCACCAGTCTCACCCTCTCGCCATCGCCGACGTTTCCCCCATCATCCCGACCGCCGTCGAGGCCGGCCGCAACCCCGATCGGAGCACGCCGCCACCGCCACCCATTTTCGACGCCACCGCCGACGGCCATCGCCGCCCCGGCTACCTTGTTTGACACCACCATTGGACCAAGCTCGTCGAGCTGGTGCCGATAGACCCCCTGATTGCCTCGTCCCGAATCATCACTGCAAAACCGTCGGAATCCGCCGGAAAACTACCGACACTCGCTGGAACCGCCGGAAAAATTGGATTCGTGGGAAATTCGCCGGATCATCGGCCGAATGCACCCGGTCCAATCTGATCGGACTTCGGACGCCGCTAGGTGCTGAATTCGAGTTTTGAGCCACGAAACGGAAACCCTAGCCGTCACCGATTTTCGACGGCGCAGAGGTATAATTTATTTTAACTTAATTATTTGAAAGTATTGATTATTAGAATTGCATGCTAGGATTGGTGAATTGTGTGTTATAATAATATATTTAAATGTAGATTTGATTAAGGATAAAATATGAAATTTGTTTGATTGAGTGGTGTTAAAAGTGGAGGCTAAGAAACTAATTAGGGTAACTAGGTAATGATCATGATCTAATGCAAACTAGCCTAAGTAGACTTGCTCGCATTCCGAGCAATGAAAGTTGTCAGGGCTACAGAGGAGCAGCACGGAACCGCGCACACATGTACCTGCCGCATGTAATGTATAATGATGGTTGTTTAATGCTGTGTGAATGATTGTTAGAATGTTTTTGTCTTGATGAATTGCCTGTTATGAAATGAACGGATAGATGTGAATGAGCAGGGAGCCTTGGAGTTCATCCTTAGCTTAGATGAAAATAAATGAGATAATAATGGAATGCCGCGGTAGATTGTTATGTTTTGTCGCATTTTGATAAAATATTTATATACTTTTGTTGTGGACAAGTTGGCCCTTATTGCACTTTTAGGGGAAACTCTGTCCGTTTTTACGTAGTAGTATATATTTTCTTTTGGTTTCTCATTTATTGTTTTATCTTGTTTTTGCTTGTATATCATAGCATGCATGTAGGACCGCGTTAGAACCCAATCGTTCCCATTTATGCATTTCATGTTTGCATCTCCATCTTGAGAAGCTAACAGTTTGGTCACCAGTGACATTTTCGGGTCGGTTCATGGGTGAGCCGAAACGGAGTATTACAGTGGTGGTATAGGGTACCGTTGGCATCAGCTCGACTAGCCCAACGTGTCTACGATCTTGACGAGGTTGATGGAGGTGGCACCTTGCCAAAAAATGGTAAAGCAAGGGCCGTCAGCGATGAGGTGAAGAGATCTAGCCAGGATCGGTGACGTTGGGCTCCGTGGGAGGGTTGGCGACATCAAAACAGCAACTGGACGGTGGCAGTGACGGTCGCCAGTAGTGGGATCTGCAACAGGCAGTGGTGTCCTAGCTAGGGGTCACCCAAGTGATGGCCTTTGGCGCGTATCGACGGTAGCATGCGGCTATGGAGGCATGGCGAGGTCGTTGAAACAAAGACGGCGGCACAGCGGCCCATGGTGCTCATGTGGCACAGTGGTGACTGAATGGCGACAGGAGGGCGTGTCAAGGGTTTGTGGGGGGAGAGAAGCTTTGGGAGGAAAAAAAAAGGTCGGTGGCAATATCATAAATAAAAGTTGATTAGACTCCGACTTAAGTTAAAAATAATAACTATCTCGTAATAAATCTTTAAAAAATCAAAAAAATACGGAAAAAATCTCATAAAATATAATTCACACCATAATATCACAGTGTCATACTCTATAATTAATAACTCACCCAAACTGCTTCGTAATGCTCATAATACATTATTTGCGCTAAAAATAATTCTACGGTCAAATACTAAAATAAATAAATAAAAATCTGGGCGTACTCTCATATATTTGGATAACTCATTATGCTCCTGTCTTACTGATGTTATCATCATATAATTGGGTACACATGACCCTGAGGTTCATAACACACGACCGGCCTCGGCTCAGTACGCGTATTTTGAAATTGACTCAACTGAAAATAGCAATTGAATCAACTAGTTTTTATTATAAAACTCTGACTCAGGTCATGGGTTTTATGTTTATTGTTACAAAACTATTTTTTAAATTTTTTAAAAGAAAAATATAGATAAATAAAGCTCAAGCTTTCTTGTGTTTGATTCAAACTTAACTTGGTTTGAGGTTTACTTAGTTTGACTCGATTTTGAAGACAAACAAATCGAATTTGAGTAAAACTAAAGTCAATTCGACTCCTGATTTGCACCCCTAATTTCAACATCAAGTTTAATACCTATTTGTCAAGGGAAGCCCAACCGCCATATTAATGAAAGGATCTTTCGGGTTCTCTATATTGGGTTAGTCTCACATCGATCGCAGATAAAGTTGATGACTTATATATAGAGCTAACGAGAAAGCTTTTTTCCCTCAGCTAGCTTTTAGATTAAGAGAGATCATTGAAAACATAACAGAAACCATTGAAGAGATAACATAGCCCATTAGTTTGCATTTTAGGCTCTGTCGTTAAAGATGGTATTAGAGAAACCTAGTTCCATATTGGATGGTGAGTTGGACTAGAGATGTTGCTAAACTATTGGTCACGGGCCAGAGAAGGACATAGGCTGGGGCTAGTAACGGGCCAAATGTAAGAATTTCGAGGATGAAATTTTCTAAGTGGGTGGATTGTGAGATCCGTCAACTTATGCTCACATCTAATACATAATCCTATTTATAAGTGGGAACAAACTATAGATCTTTAACTTAGTTAACAACTTTTGAAGAGATGAATTAGCCCATTATGTTGAACTTTGGGCCGGATCGTTACAAATGACATAATATCCGTCAATTTAATTTCGCATCTAATACCTACTGGATAAGATCTTATTTATAAGTAAGTGGGAATAAATTATAAATCTTCACCTTTGGTTAACCACTTTTGAAGAGATGACATAACCCATTAATTTGCACTTTGGGCTAGATCTTTACAGATAGTATGAGAGCAATTTAATTCCGTATTAGATGGTGAGCTAGCCTAAAGATGTTTGCTAGACTACTGATCACAGGCCAGAGAAGGACGTGGGTGGGGCTAGCAACTGGGTAAGTGTAGGAATTTTGAGGGTGAAATTTTCTAAGGTGGGTGGATTGTGAGATCCGTTAATTTAGTCTCACATCTAATACCTACTAAGGTAAGATCCTATTTATAAGTGTGAATAAACTATACATCTTTAACTTCGATTAACTACTTTTGAAGAGATGACATAACCTATTAGTTTACACTATGGACTGGATCGTTGGAGACTTGTTGCAAGTCTTTTTCAGAGGCCCAACAGTGGCCAAGTATTAACTTTTTAAATTTAATAGACGTAAATTTCAATGTAGATGGATATAACTTTTTAATGTAGAAGGTAAAGATACATGTCATATTGGTTAAGAGAGACTAATGATATTTGTTGCAAGTCTCTTTTGTTTATTGCAAGTCCCTTTTAGAGGCCCAAAGGACCCAAGAGTGGCCAAGTTTCAACTTTTTAAATTTAATGGATGTAACTTTTCAATGTTGAAGGTAAAGATCCATGTTCCTTTTAGAGGCCCAAAGGGCCCAACAGTGGCTTAGTTTCAACATTTTAAATGTAATGGATGTAACTTTTCAAAGTTGAAGGCAAAGATACGTGTCATATTGGTCAAGGATGGTTGTGTAATTATTCTTAAAGGAAAAGATCAGAAACCAAAAGGTATCAATGAAGGCTTTGCGGGATAGTCTTCACTGAATGTATGAGGATAAGTCCTTAGTGAATAAGGTGTTTCTATAGAGGCAATTGTACAATTTGAAGATGAAGGGTGATACTTCTATTCATGAACACTTAAATGTTTAATAGTTTGGTGAAGGATTTGTTGGAAGTAGGTGTAAAGGTTGATGAGGAAGAATAAGCTACTTTACTTTTCTGTTCTATGCCAGACTTGTTAGATAATTTGATCATGAGTTTGAGTTATATTTTCAAACTTATGTTAGACTCTGTTATAACATCACTCTTGTTAGAGGAGCTAAGACGAAAATTAGCAAAACCAACTTCATCTTTAGGGGAGAAAGCCTTAGTTTATGAGATGAACATGATTAGATTCAAGCACACAAACAATAGTAGAAAGGTAAGGTACTTTTATTG
This sequence comes from Piper betle, assembly GCA_033002965.1. NCBI lineage: Eukaryota > Viridiplantae > Streptophyta > Magnoliopsida > Piperales > Piperaceae > Piper > Piper betle. The sequence goes on along the minus strand of JAURVB010006177.1, from coordinate 35,964 downwards.
TGACAAAGTTGGTCACATAAAAAGGTATCAAAGAAAATTCAAGATGGATATGCAAAATGATAAGGAGCAGCACAAGGATGGTGAAGAAGAAAAAAATGCCATTTTTTTGAATTATAGAAATGACTTGGTAGTCATTACTTCTTGTAATGATAAGCGCTTTAATAAGATAGATAGTTCAAGTTGGATTATAGACTTTGGAGCTTCCTTTTATGCAACATCGCGTAAAGAACTCTTCACAACATATACATTAAAAAATTTGGGAATGATGAAGAAGATAAATGATATTAAATTACGTGTTGTTGGCATGAAAGATGTATATGTGGTTACTAGTTTGAGTTACAAACTAATTTGAAGAATGTGAGACATGTTATAAGTTTGAGAACAAATTTGTTGTTTTTGAGCAAGTTGGATGAAATTAACTATGATTCTCAATTTGCTAGAGTATGGAAGCTAGCTAAGGGAGCACTTATTATTGCAAAAGGGGAAAGAAATATTGGTTTGATATTTCAAGAGTAGAAGTGCTCTAAAGTTCTACAAAGTAAGTATGGCGTCAACGAGTTGGTTATATTAAGGTAAAAATGAAAATTTGTAATAAGATGAATATTTTACATGAGATTCTAGGCAATGGTCATACTCATAATGGAATAAAGGTTAGTATCAAAATAGAAGATGAAAATGAAGTCTTCTCCGAAACTCTTGTTAATAAGTTAATAAAGATGTTTGAAGAGAAGATGGTCTTAAATGAAGTTGTAAAACACCCGAAAAATAACTACATTATTTTATTTAAGATTTTGTAAATCTTGGAACAAATCTTAAATATTATTTAATTTAATTCTTGTCTTCCAAATTTTGCTTAGTTAAGTCTTATTAAAAATAAAAAATTTAAAATTAAAATAAAAAATAATAAAGAAATTTTTTAAAAAAATAATCCTTTTGATTTGATCAAGTGGGTGCTATAGGTGGCTAGGGTGTGGCTAGCAATTTTGGTTATCATGGAGTGGAGTTTTTATAGAGATTAAGTAGGCTAGGTCATATGAGTAGGTTAGGATCATAGTCACAAAAATCGGACAATTCCACTTGGAATCGGCCGATTTAAATTGGATTAGAAGGATTCCGATCCAAAAAAGTAGGAAAATCAATTTTCAGAGAAAAATCAGTCCATAAATCGGCCGATTTGAGCCGATTTGTGAATCGGTTAATTTAAGCCGATTTTGGATGGCAGTAGGGGACGGAGCAGTGAGGGTGAATGGCAAGGGCTGCGACAAGGTGACAGGTGGGGTGCGAGCAAGACGGGCGAGGCTGGCGGGCTACAGGAGGGGCCAGTGGGAAGGGGTTGGCGGGGTGGGGCGGACTCGGCGTGGGGGGCGGATTGGGCCGGGGGCAACGGCGAGGTGCGCAGGGGACGGGTGGGGGGTGCAGGGGGACAAGGCGGGACCAGCAAGGGGAGGCGGGGCGGGGAGGATTGGGCGGTGGCGGTGATCGGCAACAACGCTGGCAGGGGTGAAGGAGGGGCGGCACGCCAAGGAGAAAGAAACAAGGAAAGAAACAATAGGTGGCATTCTCATAATTAAAAGTTAACTCGACACTGACTAGAGTAAAAAATAATAACTAACTGTAAATAATTTTTAAAAAATCTAAAAAAATATAGAAAAATACTATAAAATATAATACAAACCATAACATCAAAATAACATATCTTATAATAATAACCTACCAATTTTGATCGATTCTTGTCCAAATTTTTTATGCTCCCTTCCAATCCTATTTAACGTATGATTTCTATTTTTGCAACTATGGTTAGGATTGTTGGATGTTAGAGGATGTGAGAGATTTTTCGGAGAGTTAGGCACTAAGCACGTTAAAACCCTTTTGAGTGAGTCTCATGTTTTTCATTGTCCACATCTCTTCTTCTCCTCTTCTTTGTGGCGTCAACTTCCTCTACTCCTCTACCTTCCCTCTTGCTTGATATCCTTTCTTTTCCCTCTCCTTGTTTTTTTCCACCACTCTTTATGCATGCATCTCTTTAAGTTTTTTTTACATCTTTTGATTGTGAAGATCTGTTTGATTTCTTCATTTAACATGTTCGTCATGTGGGTGCATGATTTCTTATTCTTATACATCGTTGCATGAATTTTTGAGTGGGAAGTTATACCCCCCCCCCCCTTTTGACATTCTATTTTATTTTATTTTTCTACTTCTCATTGTTTTGTGAATTAAATGAATCATCGTATTTATTAGTAATATGATTAATTTCTCTATTAATTAATATTAGTACTATTTTATATTAAGATATGTATTATTGGTGTTAAATATTATAAACTAGGTTTGTATGATTTATGTTTTTCTAGCGTCTGAATAGTTGGGTCACTACATACGACATATAAGAGAAAATCATGTTAGGTGCATGTTTAATTAAGTAAGTTGGTGATAACATTATAGTACTTGTTAGCTCTTTTAGGATGTAACTAATTCAGGTTTGCTATTAATTAACCAGTTAATATTTCTCTTTTTGATTTTAGGCTATATAGATCAGTCTTAAGTTTATAAATTAAGACAAGAGGTTTATTTGGGAATAATCTAATAATTAATTATTTATAATGTAAGTGTATAGTTTAAATTAATTGTTGTGATATTAGTTGTTCTATTATATTATATATATAGTACAATCATTATATGAGTATCAAACTTTTAAAATATTATTAAATAAATAAGGCATTAGTTTTGTGTTGTGTTAATTTATCAACTTATAGTTATTCTTTACTATGGAATGGTAACTTAATTTTATTAAATGCATAAATTCTTGATGAGTACTTAGGGCAAATAAATAAATATAATTATACTTATTTTTAGCCGAATTAATAAGTTATCACCTGGCTTACAAGTCTAATTATTTTATATGATTGATGAGGAATAAACTAAATTACTAATTTATGAGCTAGAATATAGATAGCTTACCTATTAGTATATTTAAATCATTTGAGAAATTATCATTGGTTTACCTATTTTAATATTTTATTTGGTATTATATATGATTAATTATTAATTTATGGGTTAATAAATATTAACATCCTTACAAGTCCAAGTAGTTGTTAATACGTTTTGATTTTTCTTGATAATGATTAATGATTTGTTGTGACCATATAAATTTAGCTGGTGCAATTAATAAAATATTAAATTATTATTCACTTATAAATAATTAACCAAATGATTAACTAATCGTCGTGGGATATATTTTATTGTTGTTTTTTATGTACCTAATTAAGTGTTGCATATCATATCATTTCATGAATTAGACAAAGGAATTATACTTGTTAACGTATAAATTATTTGTGACTCCCAGATTAAGATTCTTGTTGTGATTATGGTGCCTCATCATACTTTCAAGTTTGTATAATTACTTGAAATGTTGTATATTCTTTTTTGGTAGCCTTGGTTGGCTTGAGCCTCAAACTCAGTCTGAGCATTGAGATTGCACCCTTAAAATTTTTCAAAAGATGAAATCCTACCCCTATGTTGAAAGAGGTGACAAGGCGCAATGGTGTAGATACTCATTATGCACTTGTAATACCAAGAGGGTAAGTCAATGATAAATATTAGTAACTATAGGTTGTGTGTCACGTAGAGTGTATGTGTATACAAGAGATTGTACTTGGATGGGGCGGCTACCCCTCCCGACATAATTGGAGCTCAATATAGACTCATAATTACTAAAAAAACTCGATTAATGATATTGTGAAATATATTGACTTATTTCTTGTAATTATATGGCTTAGTATTTTTATCACTAATGCAGAATTGTCTCCGCAGGTGTAAACATAGATGGACAAGTTAGAGTTGGGATAGCTGGAGGGCTTTGGTATTAGACTATTAATTTTTCTTACTTTAGTTGTTATTATATCTCTGGTTTGTTAGCATGATAATGAGATTTCGGTTCGTTTCATGGATCTTAATTGATTCTAAGCATTGATTATCTTATATTTTATTTCATGACATGATTTATAATTTAAATTTTAACTAATTCTTTGCGTATGAATTTAATTAACATTTTTTAAAAAGAATTTTATGTCATGGGTTTATTTATGGTGTTGATAAATTAATAAAAAATTAATTTATAAAGCACTTAATTTTATATTATAACGTTTGGCTCATGGCTCAGAACAAACAAGTCGTTACAGAAATAAAATAAATTTGTAATATTTCCCCTAAAAGACTTGGGGAGACGTGCTACAGGTCATGGGAGAGAGAGCATTCCACTTGAGTTGGGAGGGTAGATTTGTTAAGACATTTACCACATTGTGTGATGGCGGTCGATAGGTGATTGATAATGGTATATCAAGTTCGATAGGTATTCAACTTAATGGATATTTTTTTTAAGGAGTTTACACATAGGGTTAAAATGGGAGATTGTAAGGGTTGTATCGCTTTCCACATGTGAAAGATAGTTAAAATCAATCCTAGAGTGTTTCATATGATTTAAAAAGGGATAATTGTTGAAATCCCTCAACATATGACGAAGATGAGAAACCGCACTAACTACATAAAAAATCGTAAATATGGAGTTAATCAAAGAGGTACTAGAAATTCATAAAGAATTATAAGAGACAGAAAGATAAAGCGAGTTTTCTAATGCTCAAAGATGATCATTTGTTGTTTGATCTTTGTATCTAAGAGTTCAACCGAATCTCCAATATGATTCTTATATTTATTGTTTACAAATATATAGTTGTATGTTTTTTTGTTGTTGGGTATACTACCGAGTGTGATATTATGGAACCCTTGGACCCAACAACACTTAGGCAGTTTTTTGGGAACCCAAAACGGTTATTAATTAATTAGGGCCCATCAAAAGTGTAAAAATTAACAGTTATTTCAATCTAATAGTTATAATTTGTTGTGTGCTGGGTGCGCAGAGGGGTGACATTTTTCCTGGCACGAGACGTGTCAAGTCGTCCATCTGCCTTGGCGATTCTTCCACCTATGTTTGCGAATCACAATAAAAAATCCAAGTGACCCCTCCTACTTACATGTATTGCAGTCCCTTCATAACGTGGCAGACACGCAAACTTGCTGTCAATTTCTAAACTGATTTCATGAAGCACTTGGCAGGCCATACTAGCAAAAATGTGGTGGGAGATCAACAAAAATTTATATTAACTCATCAAACCGTATCGCAACGGAAAACTGACATCTTTCCCTTGATTGTGTTTATCCACTCGGCACGCATTGACCACTTAGGTGGCACAAGTGCCTTGATTGATCAAACTTTTGGATTGCTCTTTTCCCAACCTCCTACCCAACTGATTTAACACAAGTAGTTGCATCGATCAACGCAGTAATCGCAGGTTGTTTTGCCGTATCGACTGGTGGTGGTCTTTTAGAAAAAAGATAAAAACTGGTCCCAAGAAACTCGTTCTGTACTATACCATATGGAACGCAATTGCAACGACTTAGAACTAGTCTCCATGCCATCTCATTTCCGGTCACAGGTCCACGTGAAACCTATTAGAAGGACCCCAATTTGTGATTCTGGTGACATTTGTCCCATGCGTGACTTGGCCCACTTGCTACGTAGCCCTCCTTGGACCAACATGTATATAAGCATCCTCTTCCCTTCATCCCTCTTCTTTCAACTATATCACCCACCACAAACAACCATGAGAGTTATTGAATTCTCCGGCGGAGTCATGGCCGTAAAGGAGTCCGGTGGCCCGGCTGCCTTTCCGGACTTATCCGTGCTCGGGGGGATTCCGATGATAGGCGGCAGAATTGTTAAGAAAGAAGAAGAAGATCATGTTGATGAGTGTTACTCAAATGCTAGGTGGTTGATCAAGAGCAAGCTAGAGAAGATCACGGTGGTGAAGGGCAAGGGAGAAGGTAACGGCGATCGATGTCTGGCGAGGCAGCTGCAGGGTCCAATGCATTACCAAGTGCTGAAGATAAAGGAGGAGGATTCCCATCTTGGGGAAGACATTGGGGAGGGGCTAACAAGCAAGGACAAGCTTGCCTTTCTGCACCAAGCCACTTCGCAGATACTATGGCCTAGGTACATCCTGCCCTGCTCCCCTCTTGGTGCCAATAAAGCCACAATTCACTGAGGATCAAACATGGAGGAGGTAATTAATTAATTCTTATACTTGATTAAGGAATTGTTTTTTTATTCAACTCATGAAGCAAGACAAATATTGTCTATATCATCATTGATCCAATTAAGTGTGTTTTTCTTGTGCTTAAATTGTTTGTTTACCTACAACTTGACAATAGGGAGGCTTTTTAGGATTACTGTTGTCTTTTGACCATCAAATATTTTAAGTAAATGTGAAAGCATTCGTCGTCAAGAATCAAGAAGAGTCATATGTTATGTTGAATATGATGAACAGGGTTTAAGAGGAAGCACGACTGTGGTCCTGTGGAGATCAGACTAGAAGCCACTGGAGGGGATGGAATGCCTTGATCATCCTTTGGCCTACATATGCTGCCTAGAGTAGATAGTTTGCCGTTTAGATAGGAGTAGATGAAGCAGAGCCATTATCGTTTTCTATGTACTTGTACATGAGTAGAATGACCTTTAATATTAGATTACCCTTTCTCCCTCTTCTTCTTCCCCATGTAAATGGCTTAACTTTGTGCTGCTAAGAGTTTCGTTACAAAAAGATTTAGATGCGATGAGTTTAATTTAGCGAGATAATTTTGGAAATATACGTATCAGAGAAAGCCGTGCCTAGTGGGTAAAACTACTGCAATTGATAAGGAAAAAATTGGAATCACAAACTCACAAATGGACTGGGACAACATTTTCAATTTAAATACGTCTTGTAAGAAAAAAACAATAACGACGTGATGGTGCAGTAAGCTCCTCACAAGTATAGATACAAAAAATAATTAAAGATATGAACTTTGAAGATAATTATAAATAAAATAAAATAATTGACCGTATAATTATCCACATCTACATAAATTTTGAGGGTGATTGTAAACAAAAATTATTTGCATTATTATGGGCATCTACATCTTTTTCTGAATAGTCACATCTATATGCTCATGCCAATATCGATGTCAATAGCTGTATATACATCTTAATTTGCTTAAAAAATGCACATACGTCTTTTTCTGAGGATTCAAATTATATTATGTTGATCTGTAAATGCCTATTTCAGTCAACATCTTTGTCTATTATTTTTATTTCTATCTTAAATTGAGAATGATATTTTCTATGTTCTACTTATCTTTTTTCTATATTTCATCACAATTTTTATTTTGTTACAATTATAAAAAAATGATAGAACTAATCAAGTTAAAAAAATTGGGCTCCACCTTCGTTTTACGAACGCTCTAGATTTTACAAATACTTTACTAATTTTTTTCTTTATCGTTGTCACTTTATATTTTAGAGATAAATGAGCTGCTATTCCAATTTAATTCTTAACATCTCGGCAAATTCAACTAAACCACTTCCAGAGCAAGCTTCCAATTAAGAAACAGTAGTGTTCCGTTTCAACACTTGCTCGGTCCATGGTCTCGAGAATGACCGAAAGACGGTAGCTACGGCAAGCGTCCTCCATTACATCAGAAGCCGTTCCCTGAATGATACCCAAAACCAATCAGTTAAATAATCCAACTTTATCTATACAACTTGTAAAGAATTTGCAAGGGCCATTACTTTGAACCAACTAAACAATTTTGACAACTGTTCGACACCATTATATCTCCATGCTGGGCTCTTGCAGTTAATGTGTTCAGTTGCGTATACAAAGGGTACATAATACATATCATCACATTGTTTCTACATGTTGTTCGATGACCTACCCTAGAGATTTTGGGATGCAATTGAGGAAGTAGAGCTTGCAATCTGCATATCAACTCGTTTATCTCCCTTTTCTGTAGATCCGGACAATGTGATCTTCCTTCCTGACATCTCTAAGGGGGAGTACTTTAACTTAATTTATAGAACTTAGACACGAATGATGAGAATGTGGGAAAGGGGAGGAATGGAGAAGAATGAAACACCTCTTATTGACAAGCCTGCCATAGAAGTGTTTTAAGCAAGACAAGGGCAAGCCATTAAGAAAGATTTGTGGGTCTTAATCTGTGTTGATTTATGATAAGGCCCAACTGTTTCACATTTTGTTCACATAGATGGCGCAGTATTCGGTGGGCTAGAATGTATCTTAGCCATTTGCTCTTTATCAGAGGGCCCATAACGTAGTTCTTAACAATCCCAATTCAACAATCTACCTAGTTTTGTTTCAACTTTTTGTCCATTAGCTCAACTCCGTTGCACTAATCTTTTTTTTGTTGTATGCATGTTCATCGACTTTGTCCACTTCTACCAACCGCTTGTTTCCAAACAAAAATTTTGCCCGCCCAACAATCTACTATTGAATCTTTGATCATTGGTTGGTGCATGTGGCACTGTATGCATCTGCCAAGTGGATGTGATGGGTCGACAAATTATTCTCACCTCCCTAATATAGCGAGATGTTCATGGATTGGATGATCTACTCAAGCGGTCATGCATTAAAAAAAATGATGCCAAATACCTTGTACATCAATCTTTTTCTAACATTATGTAGGGCATGGCGCTTGTTAAAAATGCAAGTTTAATTTGTGGCACTCTTGTTTGGCTTTAATCCTAGTAGGACCAACCTAAAAAATTATTTGTTTCAGATTTTAACTTCTGAAATCACTTATACCTGCTCTCAAGTAACGTTGCATTAGTTTTAAGATAGATTTTTGAGTTGTGAGCTGCTCTCATTAAACAATTGGTGGACAAGGCCAGAAATAACCGCTCAAGAGTGCAACACAATTCGTCTCCTACTAGTTTTGACATGAAAAAGTGGCTTCCAGCTTCATAGAAAAAAAGAAGCCAAGCTATATGTATCATCAACTGATATATGATGTTCGGATGATCCAAGTAGCACAGGAAAATATCAAAAAAAATAATATACTTTCTGGGGCTTAATTATCACTGTTTACCTACCAGATACAATGTAGGTCTGTCGAAAGCATGTGATCTGCTAATAGAGAAGAAGAAAAGAACAAAAATAAAATTAAAACAAAAGTAAAAATTTAGCAACATTTATATATGAAGCTTAAAATAAAAATGGACCTTGTGATTGCATCATCCTGACTTGAGAATTCTGGTCTGCCCAAAACAACATAACTTTAAAGCTTCTAGTTATAGTAACAAAAAGGTATAACTGCCTCCACTAAATTGTGGCTCGTGTCAGGCTATCTCAAGGCACCACTGGTTGTTTCAAGCAAAATTAGATACAGAGAAACAGACCTCATTTGGACTTCTTTCCCTGTTTTCTCTTGACGACTTCATCAATTTACAATATTACCTTTGCCCTTGTAAACCTCAGGCGGTTTACAGCTGCGAACAGCACCAGTAAACTGGTGGACTCTTCCTTATCTAGACCAGTGCAGCAAATTATATTTGGTTTGAAGCAGAAAACTCTAACTGCAGGAGGAACAGTCAGCTCAACCACATGGCTATAACCCAATTTCAAATAAAGCAAACGGCCTCCTGCTTCGGCTCTTGCTTTGAAACCAACTCCCACAACCTTGAGAGAACGAAAGAACTTTGCTTCCATCAAAGCCATGATTCCGCTTTAAATGAACAGCTGCAGGTACTACATAAAGAGCCAGAGTAAGAAACAGTGTATTTCTTTCATAGAACACAGTCTTTTAGAATTGAGGAGGATTATATTGAACCAAAAGCATATGCACAGAAGCCAATAAATACCTAATCTTGTTCAGGTTGTACATAAGAGCATAAATCATACAAATAAAGAAATGAAATAGGGTATGACCCGCACCATACGTAGATAATTTGAAAAACCATTAGCCCTATCATCCACCAACGGGAAGCAACTACAATGATGCAGAACAACATTGTGAAGGAAATTCGGCAGGAAGTACATCTTCAGAATTCACATGAAAAAAAAACCTTCAAAGTGGCACAAACCACTCGGCCATGTATCTCAATTGCTCATGGTGGAAGTTGAGCTATAAGAGCCACATAAGTTGCTCTAACATTTTTGTTTTCTATCCAAATAGCTAAACACTGATAAGTGAACTCAAACCAACAACTCGAAGCCTAATAGAGTAGTTTGGTCAACATACCAAAAAATCAATGAGTAAAATCATCATACAATGGCACTTTTACAATCAAATTATATCAGGCAGACTTGAAAATAGTAGTATCACCAAATCATCAAACAGTGATAAACGCGATGAGATTCGCAAAACATAAAAGGAAGGAAAAATGATGAATACCTCCGAAACGAAACAGGAATTCGACAAAAGGAGTCGAGCCTCCGCCGGAAAATCGGAAGCACGGCGGCGGCGAAGGTGGAGGGGAGAAAGAGGGAAATTTGGCGCCAAAGAATAGCTTTTTACCCGATTGGGGTCTATCGTTGGTGAAATTCCTCGGATAGGCGCCGCTCAAATCAAAACTAATGACATGATATTTTAGAGGAGTTTATTATGATTAAATGGAGGCACCGAGGCATAATATTTTATTTATGATTTAAGGTTAATTCAGAGATTAACTAACTACTTTTAAATACCGCCACTATCTTTGGTAGGAGGTATATTTTTTAAATTTAATTGATTAAATCGGATTCAATAAAATTTTAAAAATATAAATAAAATAATTTATTATTCATTAAAAATATATTTTATCATTAATATTTAATTAAACATACCATTTGTAAAAAAAAATTAAATATGGGTACAAATTAAAATCATACGAAAACCCAAATTATATCGATTTGAATTTAAAGATGTTATATAATACGAAAAGGATTAATATCAGTAATAACTCATTGATGAATACCAACAACATCAAAATCTAGCTATTAATTACTCTCATCATCCAATCATTTTTTTTGTAATCTAAAGGGGCACAAAAGTGTTAGCTGTTGCTAATACCAAATTTATTTATTTTTATATACTATAGGGGTACAGTAAGTTATTAAAATTTAGAATTACATTCATACCACCTCAGTTGACTATATGTGATAGGCGAAATAAATGGCTCGGAGAAGAACCATCTACTACTCAGTTTTTGAATCAAGCCCATCAAGGACGGTTCTTATTTTTGTACTGTGTAACTAAGACTGAAAATGGGCGGGTGGAGATAAATCGAGCCCAGGAATGGACAATAGAGAACTTTTAATGATTCACTCTTAACTTTGATTTAAGCCTTCTAAGCTAAACAACATTGTAGCAGTCGCACAACACGTACATTGTACTCCTAGAATCAATAGCTGTATGTGTAAATATGTGCACATTGAGCTAGAATTAAAAGTGCATACTGTTTTTCTTTTGTAATTTGATCAACCTAGCCAGAATGCCCACTCCATGCTTTTTCCAGAATACATTTAAATCTAACCAAACATCACAGCTCATCGTTCGAATCATGCTCACAAAAGCAGGTTTGTAAAAGGCGTCGGTAGCCCACTTGCAGGTACGCCATACTTAAACATAATACAACCTAATTATCCAAGTGGGTACTGGTACTACATTCATTTCCCGGATGATTGATTATGTATGGACCTTTTCACATCATGTATATGATGTTGGTCTCTTTCATGCGTTACATTTTGGGCCCAAAGAGAGTGGGGCAACCGTTCAAGACGTATGCTCCACGCTTGCAAGTGGTATGATCAGGGCTTATCTATTCCAACAATAATGATACTGGCTTCAATAATTCACAGGGGTTTTTGATTGTATATATGAAGAGATAAGTTGGATCTTTGTAGTGGCATGTGACCACAGGAACATGACTGTGACGCTTTGAAAGTAACACTAGTGGTCGGGTTCATACCATTGAGATAGATAGTAGCACAAATTTGCTGGTGGATAGGTTGTTGTACAGCTTCTACAGTTTGTACCATTGGTCGACAGCCATTTTCTCGTTGTCTTGTGCTAGGACCACTATGTATGATAGTTATGTGGCAACTTGTTTTAGTTCGCATGTGACACGCACGTTCTTTTGCATGCCCTACTGTGCTACAAATGTATCTTATGTATTATTTGAACATTTAGGTCTTCAAAGTGCATTAGTCACCAAAAAGTTCAAAAAAAGTGTAGGAGATTTGCACTGTTCTAAGTGGAATGCGATTTGGTCCGGTCATATATCGAGTGGGGGCTGGAAACCAACCTTTGAATGATCTTATTGGTCGACATAGATGATAGAACATAAGCCTTTTCTTAATTTGTTAGGTTCCATTCAATATAATTGGCTCCTATTTTTGCTCGAGTGTATTCATAATTAAACCACGTGCTTGAGTTTTAGTTTCATCAATTAATTAACATCAAACACAATTATGTGCTGCTTAGGTGTGCAGTAAATGAATCGGATTCTTGCGACTACGTACTGATCTAGTAAGTAATCCGATCTCTTAATCAGTGCTGCATAACTATTCAAAATTACGAGTATAACGTGATTAAGAACATCCAAATTATTTAACGGGATCAAATTAGTCGAACAAATTAAACCTCCTCTCGTTTTTTGCATCATATTTTGCACTCCACATTGAATAGGAAATAATTAAACCCATATTTGTACTACGGAGGTACTGGCAGTTTTGGACAGATCAGGAATTTAGTAGTTAATGTATCTTGATATTGCTCATAGGTCATGGTATTAAGATAATTAATAACTCTGGTATTCAAATCATAAATATGAGGTTCTTGGTGGGCATTAGGTAAGGGTGTTGCGTTCGGTTCGGTTCGGTTCGGCTCGTGCTTATTAATTTTATACTCGAAAAAATACTTAATTCAAAATAAATAAATTTATTGAATAATAAACAGAGCTTAAGCTAAGGAGTATTTGACTCGACTTAGCTTGAAATTCGAGCTTGATATGTTCAAATTCAAAAAAATATTCAGTTCGACTTTGCTCGTAAATACTATTGAGGCACATTAAATTTATATAGTGTTGGAAAAAAAATTGATCCTATATAAGTCAAGTACGAACTAATCATAAACATTCGCTCAACTCAAACTTGACTGGAAAATATAACAAGTCAAACCCAACGCCATGAATTTTAGACAAGCTCGACTCGGCTCGTTTACATCAAAGCTCGGCTCAGCTCATTTTATGTCAAGCCAGATTCAAATATATCCTTGTTCGACTCGACTCAACTCGTTTACACCCTAGCATTTTAGCATTTGGTCGTTCATATATCCTCATAGAAATATATAATTAGATTGGTCATCTTGCTATCCCGTTGGACAAGGTAGTTTTGGCACTTCACTTCCGGCACATCATCTTTTCCTCGTTATGGTTAAGGGCTAAGGGAACTTCACTTTTGTCTGCAGAATTATTGGCACGTCCATGACTAAAGTGCTCAATTCATATGTTGCTTGATTCATGTACCGTAGTACATGAACAGAAAAGAGGTACGGGGTTATATATTTATAATTTACCTAAAACGATTTGAAAATAAACCGCTAATTAATTAAGTTTAGAGAAAAATTCAACCAAACCTTAAATCTGGTAGCACCAAACGTGCTTCTAATACGTACAGTACAGAAATTTGTCTTGATCCAAAAATAAAGTAACGAGTCTCCAATATGAAAAAGCAAAGGGGCAGTATTGTTTTGAAAAAAAAAGAGAAGAAGAATAGCTAGCAAAAAGTGACAGTCATAGACTTAAGGTTTACGCTAACTTAAAAATAGGAATGACGGATGCAGGTGCTTGTTAACAAGCAGTGCAGGTTTTAAAGTTTCCAACTGCACCAGCTAATTCCTTGCTTAAAGAAAGGTCAAATTTTAACTTCGAAATAGAACAAAGTACGTTCCATTTGATGTTTGAACATTGAATTTTAAAACCGCAGAGAATGACTAGTGTGCGCGTTGAATTTTAGAAATATGCCATCAGATTTGGAAGTGATCGATATAAGTCAACTTGAAGTTTCTCGGATAACTTCGATTTGCATTAGCGTTGTTTCCAACTTAAATTGCCTAACAAGAAAAGAGAGCTAACCGCTCTTGGTAAAAATTAAAAGAAAAAGAAAAAGTAAAAGTATATTTTTTTAGTTTTTTTGTGTTAAATGGAAAGTCTGAAAACGTGCACACCGATGTCAGGTAAGTAGGCTTCTTAAATATTTAATTTGAATTCTTCTTTGCCACTTTTTTAAGGCGAAAAAATTGATGGACGCTATAACAAATGTGGTTGTCCGTCAGTTTTTGGTAGAAAGTCGGCAAGTTGTGCTTGACAAGATTACTCAACCATACAAACTCATCATCATCCTTTGTTTATCAAAAAGAATTCATCATCTTGTCAGGAAAAGAAAAAGAAAAAAGAATTCACCGTCCATCATCCGTGGCCAACGTGGTTATGACAACATTTACTCACCAATTGCAACGCCAACTTTATTGGTTGCACAAGTCTTCAACCAAAGCTTATAATTGCGTCGCTCAAAAACTAAATAAATTCGGTTTTCTCTATTAAAAAAAAGTCCTACAAATGATGTTGAAGAAAAAAATTTATGATTCATGCCTTATCAAACAAAGCAATTAGGAACCCAAATAGATGAACTGGAATAATAATATCTGCCATGTGCAATTGACGAAAGAATCCCTTAATTCCCTCCAAATTCTTTTCAGTTTCTGGTAGACATGATTTTTTTTTTGGAAAACGAATTATGAGAAAACTTCCATCTAAGCTGAGAAGAACATCTACATGATCATATTCTAAAACTTGTAAAAAGAAATCATTTTTCTTGTTCTGCTTCTGTATAGTTTAAAAAACCTTTTAGTTTCTTCCCCATTTTTTCAATCTGTTAATTGGAACCATATATTCTAGGCCATGAAAAACTCCGATTGCAGCATATAGTAGTTAGCGGCTTCCTCTTCCAACTCCCAAAACACGTCATAGTTGGAGATCTCCCCGACGAATTCCTCCTCCTCCTCCTCCTCCTCCCCGCCTCCAACCCGGCGGGGATGCCGAGCTCGTCGTCGGAGGCCTCCACCAGCCGCCGTATCACCTCCTCCCCGGCCGAGTCGGAGGAGGACAGCTCGACCCGGGCCCCCTCCCCGGCCAGCCCCCCGCCCGCCGGAGTCGGCAACGTCTCGGTCAGCTCCTCCTGCAGCGAGGAGATGAGCGACGAAACGTCCTCGGGGAGGTTCTCGTCGTCGGAATCGAGGAAGTCGAGGATGGTGTTGTAAGGCGACGACGAGGTCGGGCACGGCCGTCTCGCCGCCTCCTCCTCCTCCTCCGACTGATCCCGGGGCCGCTTCCTGACCGATTCCAAATCCGCCATATTAGACTGAAGAAAATAAAAGAGAAGAGACGCGAGTGGGTTGAGTTGGGACTCAGTGAGTGAGAGAAAAGATGCAAGGAGAAGCGGCGAAGGGGCGACCTTTATAGGAGGAGGAGGAGGAAGACGATGATGATGAATAAAGGCGAGGATATTGATTCCGTTCGGTCAAATCGTGGATAAACAGAAAGAGAAAGTACAATGGGCGGATTAGAGAGAGAGGGGGGCTTAAATTAAACGGCCTCATTATCGTTGCGTGCGATCTCATTTTCGCATGGGCTGCGAGTTATCGTGATGCACGTCATTAAGAGTTAATTTTCTTAAACTGTCTATATAACCAAGGTATCTAAACGAGGAGAGCATGAACTCATATACCCGCACTCCAAGTTTGTTACCCTACAATGAATAAAATTTTGATCATATTCATCTTTAAGTTTTTAATATAAATATAATAAATTTATAAAATATTATTATATGATATAAAATTTAAATAAATTTATATATAAATAAATTATTTTTATTATAATTATATCAAATTTGAAATATTTTAATTATAAATTAACTTTTATTATAAATTGTACAAAAAAACATCATTAATAAATACGAATCAAGCTCGATTAAATTTGATTCAAATTCAAAATTAAATTTAAATGACCATAATTTGAACGGAGTAAAATTTAATTTAACTCGTTATATGAATAGCCTTAAGTTGACAGGCGTAAATTATATATCTTATTATATTTATCCAATAATAATAATTTTGTGGAACTTAAAATGGTCGCTCATTTTTTATGTATTAAATGTATTATTGACTAAGGTCATTAAATTGATTCGACTGGAAGGAGATTTTATTTGTGCTGCTTGTAGTGTTATTCTGTGCTTAAAGCCATCTTCTTCATCCTAATGTGAGATCCGAGATGGAGGAAAACTGAGCATATATATCGTGTTATAGGCCTCGGTGGGCTCGTCTCTCTCTCTCTCTAAAACCCGCGCCTTCTGTTTTCGGGGGTGGACAAACGCGGGGCCCACGCCCCTCGAAAGAATCGGGCTCGGCTTCTGAGGGCAAAACTGGAAATTTAATTGGAGGCCGTATTAGTTTGTCGTTTTCCGAGAGCAGTCCTACGTGGAACCTCATCTCTTTTTATCTCCCCTTTTTGCCCCCTCGCCACGTCACACAGGCATTGCTAATTGTCCAAGTCCGAGGGTGATTTAGGTATTTACTGTTCCTCCCTCCCTCCCTCTTGTCGAGACCGTCCATTGGACAGACGGCGGTCTTTTGCGTCTGGGGGTAAGTGAAGCACGTGGCACGTGGGAGACAGGTGGCTGGGGCTGGTACGTGTGAAGTGCATGCACTTGTTTGCACGCGCGTGCGACTTTTGGGTATGTGTTGACCGAGGCCAATCATACAAGTGGAGCTCAATCCTGACCGTCCGATCTGATGGTGGGCAAACATGGGTCAATGAGACGATTAGTTTTGCTCAAATTTAATAAGTAGTTTACAAATTTAATAACACTGATGACCGATCACTGTATGTGTATGTATATATATAATCTATTAGAGCGTGATGTATCATGTATAATGTATTCTTGTATTAAACAAATATTGCTTGTTTGTTAGGATGGAAACATAGAGTACACAGCACATTAATCTGGGTTTTTGTGTTTCTGAGCTGTTTATGGCAGACCAAGGGGAGGTGGAAACAAGTGATTTTTTATTTTTATTTTATTTTTAAAAATTTTTACTTTTCTTCGACGGCCTTGGAAGCTGGGGGGAAACTTTTAATTTAGGCTTTCATTTGGTTAATTAAAAGCTTCTTAGTTTTCAGATATTTAATAGCGGATGCCAGTTGATCTGAAAGTTTTCAGATATTTAATAGTGGATGCCAGTTGATCTGAATCATTCAAATATTTGATCCAGATCTCAATGGATTAGCGCCGGATTAGGTTAAAATCATTTTCTGGTCAAGGGGTTTGCCTGGATCAACTCTTATTTTCAATAATAATAACGGAAACAAGCAAGGTGGATGATGACATAAACAAGAAACTGAGTCTGTGGTGAGTCGGCGAGATTGGATACTTTGTTTTTTCTTCTTTCAACTTGAAGTTAGGATGCTTTATAAATTATGCGGTCCTTTAGACGTTAGCATTCCTATTAGGTGTGTATGAACAGCCAAACGGGAGGAAATGGAATCATATAGGAAAGAAGCAAAGACCAAAACAAGCACTTAAAGAAGAATCTCTTCATCAAACTAAGGATTTTTTCCCCTTTCGTTTGTTGGTGTGTGTTGTATAACGTGTGTCTCTCATTTGATAAAGAGTTGATTACTAAAACAAAAAAGCTTCGAAAAGGAGAAGGTAGATAGTAGATGCAATACAAGTCATGAAAATAAAAGAGTAGGGGGTGGGTCTGCTAATGTCGGTAGCTAGCAACAGCCACCATTTGCGCCTTGAATGCCGCCTCCCACCTGCTAAGTGGGCTGTTCGGCCCATTTCTCACTTTCTTTCCCTTCTTTTTCCCACTTCAACGCTAATCCTTTTGGGTTATACATCTTCTCCGTACGTCGTCGGAACATATTATCTGAAATAGTTAATATTATCACAATAAATTAAGGTAATTAATTTCTAATTCGCTTTTAAGTGAGAAAGAAAGACTTATATTAACAAAGCAAGAGCTGAAAATGTATCAAACCTATCTATAATACAGACGTGAACCATACGCTTGACGAATAAGCATATCAACAAAAGGATTTACACTGGAACATCAAAATAATCCAAGCTTATTTTTTACAACACAAAGCACCATGTGCTTCAACTTTATGCTATTCATATAATTCTATTGAGTTTAATTTAGCTCGAGTAAAAGGTCGATTTAAAATTGGTCAAGTCGAACTCAAAAAAACAACGATTTCAAGTTTGTATTTACTTGATTCTGTTTGATTTATAATTTAATTCTTTGTATATAAAACTAATCTTTGGGTATTTGGAATAGATTTCGCTCCACGATATATATAAGTGTAACTTAAGAAGATATATTTTATGCTCAATATTATCAAAAATTCAGATATTTTAATAATAAAAATAACTTGTATTGTTACAAAAAAATAGACTCATGTTCAACTCATACTTAAATTAAATTCAGACAAAAAGATCAGTTGAACTAAGAAAAACTCAACATATTAAATCCAACTTAATTAGAATATTAATAGTTCGCTTGTATCTTACTCATAAATTAATAGTATGTTCCCAATTGATTACCTGAAACCTGTCTAGGCCATATTACACCCCCTTTCTTTCATTTATCAATGCATTAAAAAGAGAGGTCAATTATTGTATGCTTGTCCTAAAGTTGGCAAGCAGATCAAGGAATTAAAAAGGTTGTAGCGGTTAAGGACTTATTGTAGACGTAGAAATGATGTGAAGCGAAGATGTGGGGCCATAATGTCGCGTACCGGCCATGCGTTAGGTCAGACGTGCTGCCAACTATTTGATTAGTACTTATGATTTAGGGCTACATAATCTTTCTTTGGGGAGGGAATATACAGGGCACAACAATAAAGATGATTATATACAAGTGGAAGCCCATTGTGTATGGCTTAGGTTTAAAGGGGTTTCCCCATAAAGTTGGCCGGCTGAATAGGCTGCCCATAAAATAGTTTCGTGTTAGATTTGCTTTTTGTCGATGAGATCTACATCCTTGATAGCTGTGGGACCCGCATGATTGGAGAGGTTGTGAATGAAATTAAATGATGCCGCATCGACACGTAATGGCTCCAAAGCAAGCCAATTGCACGTTGCGATACATGTTACTTTTTGCCATTGGGCCTGCTAAGACCTTGTAACTTGAACGGCACGATAATTTCACGAGATAGTGACGTATACAAACATTTATTTAGGTTAGAAATTTCTTAAATATCTATAGATAATTAGTATTTTACTTTGATGATCGAGTCTCGCAGCAAAATTGAAGTACTGCTTGTTTATGCACGTTATATTGATTGACACTCTTTGGTTTAAACAATATTGTTTGGTACTGATTGGGACATTTTTGCTTTTATAAAAGTGTATTGTGGCCTCAAATGTGATATTTACCAGACTTGGGAGTTAAGTCAATTTTCTCAATTATCTATGGGGAACATTGATGTAAAACTCTTGATGGTATGGAAGATACAGATGTTGTTGAGTTTATCTTATATCATATTTTGAAAGTAGCTCGTGACTTATATATAGATTAATAGGAAAGCCATATTCATTAAGCTAGCTTCTAAAGAAAATCTATTACAAGGTTTTTGGGGTCCATAGGGCCCAATAGTGGTATCAATGCTCCGAATTGAGTCTCTTAAAACTTTACTATCTCGAATTCAAACCTTCTGGAACTTCACTACCCTGAATTGAAGTCCCCTCAAACTTCACTATTCCGAATTAGAGTCTCTTGGAATTTTGGAATTTTATTATAATATGTAGACCTACCATGTAGTAAGGGAAGATGATTTGGGTGGTTTACTATTCTGAATTGGAGTCTTCTGAAACTTTATTATAATATGTAAACTTAGCATGCGGTAAGGGGGATATGATTTGGGTGGTTTACTATTCTGAATTGGAGTCTGCTGAAACTTTATTATAATATGTAAACTTAGTATGCGGTAAGGGGGAGATGATTTGGGTAATTCACTATTCTGAATTGGAGTGTAAAGATCCGCCCATTCCGAGCTATGAGCCAAGTGTTACTATATGAAACTAAGTGTTTCATAAATTAATTTTCTATTAATTTTCAATGATTTTAAATAAATACATAACAATAAATTTAATATATAAATGCTCAGAATAATCTAAGTCCTATAAACCGAACCAAAATCCCATTGCTATGAAAATAATCTCGAGAAAAAATAGTCCAATAATAGAATCCTCCAACTATCTCGACTCTATCCTCGTAAATCTAGATCGGCTAATTGTTCTCTGATAGCACCTGCTCTAGTAGATATTTCTCGATTTCGAAATGTATCGAAGCCTTGGGTAGTAAAAAGTGGGATGCTATATTTCCGAGATTGGATTTCATATTCAAATAATCTTTCTATGCTCATACCACTAGCTATTTGCTTATACCTAAAATTACGATGAGGCATCTGCAATTACAACACATGTGAATGTAATTTCTCTAAAGCCAAATGTGCTTACAAGCTATTCAGAGGATGTTTCAAGGATGTTTTATTTAACAATAGAACTCTCCTTTATATAGAAGAATATATATGGAATTTAAGAAATCATTATATTAAATTTTATTAATATGTGTAGAATTTAAAAAGTCATTACATTAAATTTTATAAAAAAACGTAATCATTCATAACTATATCATTTGTGTGATAATGAAAAGTCAAAAACTTACTATTAAGTGAATACGAATGAGTTATAAATGATATTGATTCTTAAAAATTTATTTACTTAAATATTATTTATGGTTTGTTTTAAGATTTATAAAACCCTAAATAAAATAACCTAATTATTTTTTCAGGGTTTTACAATCTTCCCAACTTAGGAATTTTTGTCCTCGAAAATATAATAAAGAGAAAAATTAAGGTTTTACAATCTCCCCAGCTTGAGAATCTTCTGTCCTCGAAAATATAATAAGGTCATGAGTAGTTTTTTTTTTTTTGATTTAAGCATTGCCACTCATATGCATAGCTAAAGTGGGGCACACTATCCCATGACACTGTTATCCATGGGGCACACTATCCCATGACACTGTTATCCATATCGCACAGGTGACCCATTATAACACCCCAAATCCGGTCCATGCTCGTGAACCGAACCGACATGTTATAGGCTCCGGTTAGGTCGGCTAACCCGAACCCAACTCGCGCGGATCTAATCTCGGTGTCTGAAGATGAGGATATTACTCGTCGTGCATGGATGAAAGCACAAAATCCTAACATGATACTACATGATGACATGCAAACTAAATTACACACCATCATAATTACGATTAAAATCTATGAAAATTCTAAAATAAAATGGACAAAATTTCCCTAAAAGTGCAATTAGGGTCACCCTATCAAAATACTATATATAAACATATATGTAAGCATGTATCTATACATCACGCAACTTCATTCACACAATCTGTCATCATGTCTTAGAATTCAATCATGTCACATCATCATATTTTATCTTATCATCATCTCATGACATATCATACCATGTCTTAGCATTTCACAACATCCGCAATATAATAGTATCATAAACAAAATATAACCACTCAATCGACTGACATGTGTGCAAGCGACAACAATGCTCCTCCGTCTAAGCTGGCTCCTCCAACTCTGATTATTACCTACATATAGTATAAAGACACGTTAGTAACAAGTGTTACTGGTCCGAAAAATAAAATAACTATAACAAGCTGGCTATGAGAGCAAACTCTCATATGAAAGAAAACCATATACTTCCTCAAGAACTCTCTGAAGGGCACTACTGAGGAACCACTGGGCTGCAAACCCGGTAGCATCCCGAACTTACTGATCTGCTGCTGGTACTGTGCCACTCTCGGCACTTATTTTTCAGTACTTCTCGTGAAACTTTATCCTAAGCCCTCTCCTTACCTCCATATTTCTCCTGGCCTTGAGCACGAAGGCCGAGTACTCTCAGGCAGTCGCCTTTAGTACCCTTTGAACCACAAGTCCAGACATGCGCTGTACTAAACAGTACCCGTAAACCTCCATGTTCTCCGAGTGTGAGGAACTCAAACGCGGAGTTGTCAGGATCCCTCGGGAATGGAACAGTCCACTGGCACTAATCCAGAGCCCACTTTGACTGTCACGGCATCCTCTGCATGGTACGTGCAGTCGATTTCTCCATCTCTCGTCTCACAGAAACACGAAAACTATATATATATAGGCTTGGGTAGGGAGTTACATAATAGGCCCGAAGGCAACTTTTGGTGGATCTTGTTTTCGAAATCAACCTCGAGGGATCTCATCCTCGAGGGGTTATTAATCCGAAAAATGTTCGGTTTAATGGCCCGAGTTAAGTGGGATCCGATAAAACGCCACTTAACCCGTCCTGCAGACAATAAATCAAACATATAATAGAAAAGATCATAAAAATCAGAGAAAAGTCCTAACGGACCTGGTAGAAGCTCCAAGCGTGTCATCGCGCCTAGGCGGCGAGCTCCTACTCCGTACCTACACATCAAAACTAAATACTAACGCCCGCTAACTAAATGATGCATCAAATCCGACATGACCATCACACCACAATACAAACATCAACCATAACAATCAACAATTATAAATGTAAAAATAATTCCAACTTATCCTATTAACACCTATTTTTATTATATTTCCTAAGTTATGTTGTACTCGATTATCATACTCAAATTTACTTTACTTCATTAGCTCATTTAACCTTCATTCCCTGTTAATCACATCATGCACATGTTTACTTCATTCATAATCTTAACATTCATCATAATAATTAATCAACCCTAGCATGCTATGCTAACAATTATCATCAATTTTAAATAAATCAATCGGAGGTAATTATACCTCACGTTGTCGACAATCGGCGACGGTTAGGGTTCCGTCGCGTCTCTCGGAACTCAAATTCGGCGCTCATCGGCGTCCGAAGCTCGATCGGGCTCGACTGGGTGAGCCCGCGGAAGATCCGGTGAATTCTAGTGAATTCCGAAATTCAGGTTTTCCGGCAGCTTCCGGTGGTTTTCCGGCGACAATTGCCGGTGGCGTTTGATTGGCCGAAAAGTGGTCGTGTTGGGTACCCTCGGAACCGGCTCGGCGAGCCCGACTCATCTATGACATCAGCGTGGCCAATGGAG
Organism: Piper betle; assembly: GCA_033002965.1. Taxonomy (NCBI): domain Eukaryota; kingdom Viridiplantae; phylum Streptophyta; class Magnoliopsida; order Piperales; family Piperaceae; genus Piper; species Piper betle. The sequence continues at coordinate 12,864 of JAURVB010006177.1, read as the reverse complement.
GCGGCGGCTCACCGAAAAACGGCAAAACATAGCCGGCGGTGATGGGTCGCTAGATTCGGTCGGCCACGGCGGCGATGGCCTCCGTTCCAGTTGGGGAAGGTCGCTGGAAGGCTGAGGGTGCTGAGGCGACCGACCGATCGCGGCGGCGCTAGTCGCCGGCGGCGGAATCGGCGACGGAAGCGCAACGCGCGTGGCTTCCTCGCGTCGCGACGGTCCGATGGGGGCCGGACCTGGTCGGGGCGGCAGGGCGACGCCGTGGCCGGGCTGGGCGGCGTCGATCGGCAGCCAGGCGACGTCGGCCGTGGCGGCGGTGGCGCACGAACAGGGGCGGCGCAGGCGAGGGTTTGGGGAAGAAAAGAAGGGCGCGGGGGTGTGTGGTAGCAAAGTCGTAAATATTACTTGACTCGTCTCCGACTCGAGTCAAAAATAATATTTAATTCGTAAAAAATTCCAAAAAATATGGGGAAAATCTCATAAAATCAAACAACACCAAAAATCATAATGATATGCTCTAGAACTATCAACCCACCCAAAATGCCCATAACATGTCTTAACACGGGTAACGGCCTAAAACTAATTCTACAATCTGTCCCGACTCTATCCATCCTTCCATGCTCATACTTTCCTTCAGCTGTCCCAACTCTATCCATCCTTCCATGCTCATACTTGGAATACTTTATCCATCCTTCCATGCTCATACTTGGAATACTATATCCATCCTTCCATGCTCATACCTTCCTTATTCAATGCTCATACCTTCCTTTAACTGTCCCACTCTATCCATCCTTCCATGCTCATACCTGAAATTGTGATGAGGCATCCGCAACTACAACACATGATCCTAATATAAAAGTAATTTCTCTAAAGCCAAATGTTCTCACAAGCTATCCAGAGGATGTTTGATTTAATAGAACTCTCCTTTATATAGAAAAATATGTGTGGAATTCAAGAAGTTATTATATTAAATTTTATTAATATGTGTGGAATTTAATAAATCATTACATTAAATTTTATAGAAAAGAACGTAATCATTCATAACTATGTCATTTGTGTGATAATAAAAAGTCAAAAACTTACTATTAAGTGAATACGAATGGGTTATAAATGATATTGATTCTTAAGAATTTATTTATTTAAATATTATTTATGGTTTGTTTTAAGATTTATAAAATCCTAAATAAAATAACCTAATTATTTTTTTTTCGGGGTTTTACATGGAGTCTCCTAAAACTTCATTATAACATATGGACCTAACATGCGGCGAGGGGGAGATGATTTGGGTGGTATGATATGTGGTGGGGAGAATTGTTAGGTTTATCCCACATCATATTTGGAGGTGATTAGTGATGATTCCAATGGTATGATGGTGAGGGGGAGAATTGTTAAGTTTATCCCACATCATGTTTGGAGGTAACTGGTAACTTGTATATAGGTTAATGAGAAAACTTTTTTCCTTGAGCTAATTTTTAGATTAGGAAAGGCTCGTAAAACCTGTTTTAAATCCCTTTTGAGGACTCATAAGGGGAAGATGATTTGATTTTCAAATCCCTTTTGAGGACTCATAAGGGGGAGATGATTTGATGATTTGGGTGGAAACTTGTTTCAAGTCCCTTTTGGAGGCTCGTAGAGGGGAGAATTGTTGATTCAGATGGTATGATGTATGAGAGGGAGACTTGTTGAGTTTATCCCACATCATGTTTGGAGGTGACTCGTGACTTATATATAGGCTAACGAGAAAGCTTTAACTTTATCCCTATATAGGCTAATAAGAAAGTCTTATTCTTTAAGTCTAGCTTTTCGGGTAGTATGATGTGTGAAGGGAGAATTAGTGCGTTTATCCCAAGTGACCGGTGACTTGTATATACGCTAATAAGAAAACTTTATCCTTATATAAGTTAATAAAAATCTTATAAACTAGTTTTTAGATTAAAAAAACCATGAAACTTTTGAGGGCTCACAGGGCCCAACAGATTCCACAAACTGTATAGAGATTTGGGGAACATCCTTAATTATTAGGAAAGGAGACAATATTGGGCATCACTACCAAGTACTAAAATCGGAAGCAATTAAGAGAATACGTATGTCTAATCACCTCACCAACTGGCGGTTTGAGCAGAAACAGTCTAGACAAGTTGGTGACTTTAAAAAGAGTCCCGACTAGGATGTGAGCAAAAATTGGCTAACAGGTGCAACCAGATTAAGGAGAAGAGGCACAAATTTTCCCCATCCGTCATCCCTCATGATGGATAGTGGAAGTTATGGGTAATGTGTGTCGGCCTCAACAGAAATTAATACAATGAAATCGGCCCAACAGAAGCAATTTTAGAATTGAAATATTTACCTTGTGATTTTCAGCTTGTCAATTTTCAAGCTCCACAAAATTTTTTCGCTCAAGAAATATATTACCATGCACATGGTCTGCGAGAAAGAAACATAAGTTCATCTCATGTGGCGTAAAAGAGAGAAAAGTTACAGCGGTATCCAAGGTTTATCTTTTAACAGGTTATTTAAATTTTTGTTTGAGCATATGAATAATTTTTTGTAAAATTTATTATTGTTATAAAATATCTTTTAAAGTTATAATATATTTTCTATCAAATTAAAATTAATTGCTGTAGAAATTCTCAAACAGAGCATAAAAAATGGATTCCTTGCACTTATCTCCCTTTCTAATCGGGGCATATATGGCTATAAGAAAGTGAAAAAATAATATCAATAGACCTACTTCAATTCTCAAGACATTTTCTAGTTTTGAAAGAGTTATAATCTGCCCTATGGTTTTTGTTTTTGTAATGTTTTCTATTTTGTCGTCTATGGTATGTATAATTGACGCTAGCATGAGGTACAATACACACACCACACGCAGTCATGCTGGTCTAGTTTGCCTTCGAGATAGCAGTGGAGTGGCTGGAGGTGATGTTTTTTATTTTTTATTTTACAGAAATATTTTTAATATGCGCCCTAAATTTCTACATGTGGTAACCATTTTATTGGTTGGTATATCACTAAACATTAATGTCATGAGTAATCATCTCTTGGAATGCCATATGATCAATCGCAATCAGTTAAAATAAACCATTCACCTATTAAATATCCTTGTGGCACTTTTGTTATTTCAAGAAAAGTTGGTACAATTATTTATAATTATCTTTTTACTCAAAGATTATTTTTCTTAATTTCTTGCATATTATAGTTGAGAAAGGGTGGAAAATTAAGGTCATCTTATATTAACTACACCTTTAATTTAAATGTTTATAATGGGTCCCTAATAACAGGGTGTATATATGCATAGAAAATAGAGTAAATAAATGGGATGCTGATACATTCTTATCATTTTTTATATATTAATATGACATAAAAATTGCACTAATTTGAATATATTTTAAAAGTTAATTTTTACTACAATTATTTTGATAATTAAAATGAGTTGATTTAAAAATTTATAATTACCTTAATTATTTATTTTTTGATTTATCCATATGAATTTTAAATACTGGGACCCACTAAATTGGTCCAATTAAAAAATATAGTTTATATAAGCTATATACATTATGGCTCATGTATACAAGGCTCAATATATATATATATATTTGCATAAAAGAAATAGGTTCTTGTACAGAAAATTAGTAGTAAGTGTTTTTGTCAGTAACTCTATTGGTACCCTAAATAAATTAGTAGAAAAACTAAAATCAGCTGCATAAGTGAACATCGACCTAAATGATGGCTTTAATTCACTTCAATCTAAGTTCTTTCCCTATACGAAAAACTTTACATTCTCTATCTGATGAAGTGAAACAGAGGGAGAAAAGATTTTTAAAAACCAAGTGATTTATTACTAGGCATTGAAAAGCCAAGTCTAATGTCCCACCAAGACAACACTCTCTAAGTAGTACATAAATCAAGTACTGGCAAATATGATGGTATTATCACAGCTGCATTCGTCGATCAGACAGCAGCAGCATAGAGCTGCCAACCTGCAAGAGCAAGATGTCAAGAAAAGATAACACTAGAGCTGATCACTAGGCGCTCGCTCGGTAGCAAAATGCATTTCTATTGCCCTAGTTAGAATTAGCATAAAAATTTGTGACTTTGCTTTTGTACTAAGTTCATGTGATCAATTATATATATAATACATTTCAGTTAGCAAAAGATTTTGTAGATGATGATGGCAACAATGTTCAAGGGTTCATTACGAAGATAAAACGCTAAAACAAAAAGAAACCCAGAAACAATTGAACTCACAATCCTTCAAGTGTTGAATCAGCATATTGGGATGGAGCCATCAGAGGAGGTCAATGATAAATAATAGCGTCCATGGATACATTCAACTTAATGTGAAATGAAAATCATCAATACACTGCCATTATCAAAGAAACATCAGTGAAATCGGATCAAAATGCAATAAAACCCCAAAAAAACAGGAATGGAAATGAAAACAAGACGACCTTCCACTTACGCTTATGAATAGCAGGAGCCGATTAAAAGGTATTATACATTAATTTATTGCTCGTATTAACTTTGTTCGACTCGATGGTTTGATTTCATTGACTCGCAGCTCAAACAAATCTTGAGCCAAGCATGGCACATGAGCCTAAATCCCACGCTGCGAAGTCATCTCTGGCTCCAAAACTGGCCTGTCTGAAAAGATCGTATTTACGAACAATTAATTTATATTTAATACTACATACATAAAAAACATGGTGAAAATTTATGATTATTTAACAATGACCCATTCACTAAATTAACATTTGGGCTTAGAAAACAAATTTTAATTTTTCTTCCTAAGGTGTTTCGCATCTTCATTTTCCAATTTATTTTTTAATTCATTGAGAATCTCCACAAAAAAAGGCGAGCATAACTCAAAATAGAAAAAAGTTCTAGTGTTAAAAAATTCTCCTGACACACAGCTTCCAGGTACAAACTCCTCCAAGTGTCAACAAGTTGACAGCCTCAAAGCGAGAAATAACAAGCAGCCATGTTCCTGATTTCACTGCCGCACCTATGCTTTTAACTACTTTCATATATTTACATTCTGTGAATAAACGCATCTGCTGATATATCATTTGAAATAAACACATTCAATCACACCACAAATTTAAACGATACAAACACTCATTCCAGTACTACAGCCGACGTCGATAAATGAGAACTGGACCATAGTCAAGTAACAACGATGAAATAGAAATATGGGCTTACACCAAAATGTCAAAATTGAGTTCATAACTAAGAAAAAAAGTAGACAGACCTAAATCGAGCACAAACACTTAGAAGACAAGTTCATGCGGTTTCATTCCCGACCTAAGGGAGAATCTAGCCCCCAAATAGTCCTTGAGGTCTGGAACCGCTTCAATGGCTTTGAACAACTGACTGTCCACGGTTTTCTGGTCATCCTTCTTCACTTGAGGGAGAACTTTACTTTCCTGCTCAAAATTTGGGAAAAAATACATGACAAAGAAATCACTAATTATTCTAATGTGCTACTTGAATCATTCTCTAGTATAAAGAATTGTACTTGCTAACCTCTTTCTCTTCCTCAAAAAATTCGCCCTCAGTCTTCTTCTTCTTCTTATTGGCTTCCTTTGCAAAATATTTGTCGTCAAACTTTGCAACATCCACTCCACTGACATCAACTTTAGTAGAAGTTGCGATCACGTAGGACTGATTCACGCGTCGAAGTGGAACACCATTCACCTTGAAAGGCCCTGAGGACAAAATAATCAAAAGTTTTATTGCACATACCACGCCCTCTGAATTAAAAAACATATTTAAGAACAAACAAATACATCACGAAGCACAGTAATTTCAGATCTCAACTTCTTCCATCAGAAAATTGTAAAAATTATATATAGTTAATTGGCTTTAGGGTGAATTACAAAGGTTGATGAAAACAACGAGGAACATACAATAATCACGTTTTTTCTCACAGCCTGATCTTATTCACTAAATTGAAGACGGAACCAATTAGTACCTCACATAAGATAATGTGAAGCAACAACATCTAAACTGCCCCAAGTGTCTCCATATCAAAAACATTTACTGATTAAGGCAAAGATCATCCCAAATCATGCATTTTTCATTTGAGCTCCCACAGATAACAATAGCAAATCTGATCAAAACATGTCTTCCTGTAATCATGTTTTCTCAAAAGTTAATTTGCACCAAGACAAATGGCAAGGGTAAGCTTTTTCAGTAAACTACACAAATTTGCAGTCAGTGACCATATATACAGATCTATCTCTAGTTTTCTAATAACTTGATTTGCAGTCAAGCCCAGACTGCAAGACGAAAATAAACAAGGCCCCAAAACACAAAAGATGAAACAATGGCAAAATCTATTAACGGTACAGTCATATCCCAACAATGACAAGGAGTAGACCAAACCAAAGAACAGCTCCTTAATAAAGCAAAGCGACATCTGAAGTATCAATTAAGTAAATAAAGATCGTAACATTATCGTTGAATATAGGCTACAAACAACAGAGAACCCAAATCAAGACTCAGAGCCTCGCAATTGAGCTCTCACGTTTACTCATAGTTATCAAACATACAATTTGCAGTCATCGAGACAAGAAGCAAAACGAATCGAAATCACAAATAGCTATCCAACACTAACCATTAATAACGAGTCCTATAATGGAAAACACCAATTCGTCAATAATATAAGCTACGTAAAAATACACAATTTCCCGAGAGTCACACAAGATCGAAAGAACAAGAAAGATAAGATATAGATAAACAAAAAAGGGATCCAACCCCACCGGTGACGAGGAGTAACCCAGAAGGAAGCTGCTTGAGGAAAACAACCCTCTTCCCCATGAACCTCCCCGCCAGTACAATCAATACCGTCCCCGGCGAAATGCTCGCCCTATACCAACAAAAACAACAAACCTTCTTCACAACAAAATCTCCAATAAAAGAAAAAGACACAACAAAAACAACAGAACCTAAGCTTGGTGGGCTTGGGCTTGCGGCGGTTGGGGAGGGGCTTCTTGACATCGTCGGCGGGGTAGTACTTGGAGGACTTGGCGGCGGTGGGGGAGGAATCGGTCACCGCCGGGGCGTGCTTGGGGAAGGAGCCGCCGTGCTTGGCCTTGACGGCCCACACGCCGCGCTTGTGGTAGATGGCGGCGCGGGAGAACTTGCCGATGCCCGGCACCAGTGGCGGGTTGCGGGGCTTCGACCTGATCTTCGCCGGCGGCGCCATCTTTGGTCGGCAGCGGAAACAGGGCGGCGTCGGGGGGAGTGAAGGTGAAGAAGGGCGGTACTAGGGTTTTATAACGGTGGTGCGTTAGGGTTTGATGATGCCCGTGCAGACCAGGTGAGTGAACCGGCCCTTCGGTCCCGTTTTTCTTCCTAATTAATTTTTTGAACCACACGATTTTCTTTTTAGAATTTTTAAAGAGAAACCCACGATAATAGGGCAAAAGAATAAAAGCAGCTCGTGTACATATTCTTATGTTATGTCCTTAATATGATCATCTGCTAGGATTGGGGTTGGATAATAACAATAGTTTTATTTAATTTAAAAACTTATGAATCATATGATCTAAATAAATCGTTAGATCTCCTCTTAATTGAAACAAGATTATTCACACTAACTAATACTCGCCAATCTCATGATAATAAGTCTTCAACTTTTCATAAAAGGTTTATCCATTTCCTTAATTGGGACTCTTCATTCTTTGCATCTTGCAATTGTAGATTGGCTATTTGGATACAAATACACTTATATAAACAAGTTAAATGTCTAAAGATTATTGTATTTTTGCATTCTATATGCCTAAAGTCACCAGGAGTCATTCAACCGTTCAAAATCGAGAGGCTCAATCCATAATTGAAAATGTTATGAAAATAAAATCCTATTCTAATAGTAATTTTTTAGAACCCTATTTAAAGAGTTTTTTAACCAAAAAAAGGGGATTTTATTGATATTAGTAATTAGTGGAAAAATCAAAACATATATTACCACAAAAGGAGAAATTTAATTAAAATATTAAAACTACCCTCCCAAAAAAAAGAGGCCATCTATGCCAATAGCATGCTTGAGGTCACATCAGATGGAAAATTATTTCTGTTTTTATATGTTTTATTTTAAAGGTAATTTTGGTATTTTAATTAAAAATAATTCCCTTTTTGATTTCACCACCAATTGATAATATCAATAAAAATCCTCCGGTAAAAAATACATAATCAAAATACAACTCCTACACAACCACTTAAAATAAAGACATTACTTCTCCAATCCACATTTTCCAAAGGCTCAATCCGTGATTAAATTGAAAAAAAAGGTAGATATGATTTTCTTTTTTTCAAAGCCTTTATCAAAAGGCAACTCCCATACAGCCTCTTAGAACAATCCTCAGCGGAAGTACTTCTCCAACCATTTTGGTCAGAAGAAGAATACATGTTACTTCAATTTATTGCTGACAGTAGAGGCTCTAGCATAAACGCATGAAAAACCTAAGATTCATAACTTTTTTTAATGATAACGAGTACTACAAAGGGAAAGAAATGGCAACAAAAAGCACATAAAATGAAGCAGAAATAAGTTTTTCATCTTATATATGAACACTGTTTCAGGCCAGTTTTCCGGGCATGGAACATTTCCAGCTTGACGACAGGTAAATTTAACTTTCTGACTTCTGCGTAAGAAAAACCAAGTCGCGCTCTGACGACTAAATTAGTTCTTGGGCAACCTATGCTCGGTCATCAAAATGAAGAGCAATGCCTCTTCAATCTTCGTTTATTATTTTAATTGCGATGAAACATACAATCAGAAAGCAGTCTATGATTTTGCAAACAAAATGGAAGAACTAAAACAAAATAAACAAACTGGATTTTCCTTCTGGTACCTACGTAAATGCCAACACCAACTGGGTCAATGTCTAGCCTTCAACTGTTCCCAACAAAGCCTCTAGTACAACCCTTTGTCTCGCCCTGTAGCTGCCCGTGTTATCTAGTTACTCTATAATTGAATAATCGTTCAAACCTTTTTGTCTGGTAAAGCTTTTTGAATTTCAATAGCCCAGCGGTCAATGAAAAGATTGTGTGATCCTTGCCAATGGCGGCATTCTTCCATTTGTGAACGTAACTTGATCACCAAAATCTTCACGCTCAATGAACCCAGAATCAATAATATTCCCGCCAAGAATGGTGCTGGACATTATCACCAAATCTGGAAGCAGAATAGTCATGATGGAAATGCTTCACTAAGCCATGTGAACTAGAACTTCCTTGGTAGAGCTTTTGCCTCTTTACCGGAGACCTAGAATCAACATGCCAAACTCGAGAAGTGGGAGTTCCATAAATATCCTTTCCACTATCAGAAGAATGCCGATAGTTCATTTTAGACTTCTTTTTGCTGGCAGCAATTCCGCCATCATCAATGGTGTTATCAGCCCACCGTTTGGATTTACCCGCACTTCTAACATGTCTCCCATCATCTGGATGCCCTCTATTTTTTAATGGCTTACCAAAATTGTGGGGTACAGATGCAGTTCCCCTATTAGCATAACTACGTTCTCTTAAATATCTTTCATGTGGAGCTAAATGATCTCTTTGCTGTGGAACAGCCTGCACATTTAACACAACAAATGTATTTTAACAATCTCAATAAAAGTAAGATCAATAAAAGTAACCTAATATATTCACACCTTCACAGACTTAGAGCAACCCCTAGCAAAATGCCCTTCTTCTCCACATTTATAGCACACTGTGGGAGTAGTCGAACCACCAATATCAGCACGCGATTTTGCGCATCCCTAATATTAGCATTTCAACAAAAAATATAAACTTTTGACAAACACCGAGTAATGGAAGGATATGCACAATTCCCATACTTACTAGACCTGAATGCCCAGATTGGCCACAATTGTAACACGATATTTTCCTAGGACCGGCATTGAACACGGCACAGCAGAAGTGGCCGTTATTTTTGCAAATATAACATTGGATCTCCTGCTATCAAGATATCAAATGAGATAAAGATCAAAAAATGTGGATTCCTTTCAAAACATGAACCAAGATTGTGCACTGCCACGAACGATCAAGCAACTAAATAAGTCCCAAAAAATACCTTCAGATCTTCTGGAGCATAATCATTTCCGCAAGATGGCATATCATGTCCACATTCACCACATCGAAGACATAATTTGCCACTTCCAGAATTGTTCCCATTCTTTTCAGGGCAGTCTTTAGCTACATGGCCAATTTTTCTACAGAAATAACAATCTTGTCCCTGACATTAAAAAACAAGTCAAAGACCATCAAACAAAGAACAACAGATAGCAGTCCAGTAAAAATAAATAAATAAATAAAAGAAATGATGTGCATTTTGTGCCTCAAATTCTGTACTAAAGAAAAAGTTGAAAATAAAAAATGCACAACATAAAGGTTGAAGTAATAAACAGTGGCTAAATTAAAAACACGAGCACAAAGCTAAAAGAAAATACAATAAACAATAATCCTTTAAACAAATAACAAAAAATGCACACACCTGTGTACAATGCCTTGCACTATGACCATAATTACCACAGACAAAGCATGGCTTTTTACGCTTCTCGGATGGGCAAGCAGCCATGACATGACCTTCCTTTCCACAATTGAAGCATGTTTGAGAATGCATCTCAGGTGGATCAAAATATCGGGCGCCTCGCTGAATAAGTAAAAAGGAAATTTTAATATATAAAAGGTATAACCTCCGTAAAATTCAATAAACAGATAAAGCAAGCACACGCACAAGAAGCCTCCTAAATACAGAATTATCTGCTAATCCATTCCCACCAGTGCTCTCAGATTCTGCATTATTGTCAACCATCTCAATGGCTTCAAGGTCCACTCCTTTTAAAAGCACAGGAGATGCATCAAGGTCAATGAAATCCTCTGGCATCTCACTTGCTATAGCTCCCAACAATTGACTTGCCCCAACCTTCCCTGAGCTTCTATCAACCATCTTTACATCATCACTAACATCAGTCATCTACAGAAAAAATAAATATCCAAAGCCTCATAAACAATCAGCAAAAAACAGATATTCAAAGGGCATCACATATTTGTAAACTAAGGAATAACCTGACAGCTAAAAGAAGACCTGAAATCGACAATAACATAAACTTACGACCTATTACAATCTGTAAATTAAACAGATAACACCACCTCACAAAATTCTATAAAACAAAATAACTAGGCCAGCATTAAAACAATCCAGAACACTATCGTGACTGTTTATTATATAGGAGGTTCAAACATTCGCTAAGAAAAGTTATTAAGAAATGCTGCAAATTGCAAAAACTTACACCGACTACCAACATTAATGCAGTGCCTTCAACATTATTTGATTTGCATTCATCTTACCGACCAAGAAATGGCCAAAAAACACAAAATATCAAATTCGAACCTTACAATGAAAACTAAAAAACGCGAACAGAGAACACCACCAGGCAAAACTATTTTTGAATTCTTGCCTTAGAGCAGTAAACATTCAATCAGAGCTCATAACGTCTTGATATAATAGAGTCCCAATCATACTCTAAGCAAAGTGAGTAAGAACAGCCGAGAATGACATACGCTAAGGCTCACTATAATCAAAATACTTGTTTCGTGTCTTTTCCTTCACTTCCATGTCGATTCAAAAAAACCAACTTTCAAACAAATCCATCAAATAAGCATCAACAACCAGCACAAAATATTCAAATTCAATAAAAAGGGATTCATAATAAATCAAATGGCTTGCAACCGTATATTTTCACCAAAAATAAATCCATTAAAACCTCACAATTTGCACTTGCTCTCCATCTTTCTGCTTTCCCTTCTTCCCCCGACTCCTCGCCCGCTTCTTCCCTTCTCCCCCGCGACTCGCTTTCCTCGCCGGCGACGCGCGGAATCCAACCTCCGGTTCCCTTCTCCGGCCGGCCTCCCTCGCCCTCGCCCGCCGGACCAGCTCCAAGCTGGGGTCCCAGCAGTCCTCGTCGCTGGTGAGATCCACCGGCTCGTCCTTCGACGAGACCGCCGCCTTCGTCCAACGCGGGCGAGAACCCATTCGCCGCCGGAGAGATTTTACAGGCGAGCACCAAATCAGAGTCGGCTAAAGGATACTTTCTTCCTCGGATGCGACGGTCGTTATAAACCCTAGCCTTGGCGACTGGCTCTGGCTCTGGCTCGGTGTTTTGACTCGGACGACCCGTCGTGACCCATAACGAACCGGTCCGGCTCGGAGGCGCAATATGTAACCATTGCAGAAAGTCGGGATAAGATTTCAATTTCCCGTATTTTATATGATTGGAAAAGAATCCAATTTCAATTTTCATACACGTGAACTTCCAGCCATAATCGTATAATTATTGGAGTGTATGTAAAATTAAAATCGGCTACCATGAAAACTTTAAACCATCTGATTCTCACCAATTTATTTACGTGGTTAAGCGATTTTTTTCCACCTAAAATCCAAGATAGAAGACTTTTAATATGGCTCTGTCACGAGCCTACATATTATTTTATAAAATTATTTTTTATTTTATTAATAAAAATTTTAATTTTTATTATAATTAAGATTTATTTTAATTTTTATTGTGATTAGAATTTATTTTAAATTCTATTGTAATTAGTATCTATTTTGATTTTTATTTAATTTAAATTTATTTTGAAATATATTATAATTAAAATTTATTTTAATTTTTATTATAATTAAGATTTATTTTAAATCGTTTAGCCATGCATTACACAACAAGTTTGTAATAAAGCATGAGCACCTATTCAAAGTCCCCATCCATTCTTACTTTAATAAATAAATAAATAAATAAATAAAGTATTCTTACTTTCAAAATCATATAAACATAATTCTTGGTAGAACCGACGTAATCACATATA
>JAURVB010006176.1:0-22843 GCA_033002965.1 Piper betle | reverse complement strand
TCGGTAACGTAAAACCCTGACTCGAGTCACAGGTTTTACATGTGTGGTGCCAATCGGCACGGGCGACTGTGAGCAGGAGGAGCAACACGGAGGGGGGGGCGCCTCGACTGCTGGCAGGGGTGATGGGGGATGGCGGTTGCGGGGGGGGGGCACCACGACTGCTAGAATGGGTGGTGGGGGACGACGGTTTTGGGAGGGGCCAGGGGGGCCTTGGTTGAGGGTGGGGCGGGGGCCAAGGTTGGGGTAGGGCTGGGGGTGGGGCGGGGCCGAGGGGGCAGCGTAAATCGATGGAGGGGGGGGAAGGGCAAAAAAAAAAAATTGAGTGAGGGTTGTTGGATTTTTATCGAACGGCCCACATTTGATGAGCTGCCTATGCGCTGTCAATGAAGGTGGCGTATAGTAAAAGCTCTATATGTATATATATATATATACACACACACATACACACGATGAATACATAAATAAAATAAAATAAGAAAAAATAAAAGAGAAAAGGGAAGAATAGTCGAGATAGAAAATTAGGAATCTTGTACATCTTAAGATTAACCATATGGCTTAGAATCCTCAACCTCTTTCAAGTTTCAAGATATATATCAGCAGTTTCTGAATTTATCTCGTTCACAGGTATTTGATATTATGAGTATGTTTATATATTTTCTAGTGGAAGTAGTTTCTCGGGACGTTGACGTACTATGTTAATTTATCATTATTTTTTCAATTTGATTGTTCAGTATTTGCATGATTCTCATCTCTGTGCTACAAAAACAACTTAAAAAAACAAGATAAGATGAGCCCGGGTATTGCTAAAATGAGTAAAAACATACACTTGTAAAAAATAATGCGTGTGCGGCCTGATAATTGTGATGTTAATTTTTTTATTTAGTGCACACTTTTGCAAGAGTACTTTGACTTCAGATCGTACGGTTTGTAAAAAGAAGAATTTTTTTTACCTGATACTTTAAAAATTATTAAGTACTCTTATATTTATAACACGTCCTAATCACTATAAATAATAAGAATATTCTTTTACCTAATTTGGTAATTATAAATAAAAATATTTGATTGTTTTTAAAGTCGTGTCAAGACCATAGCATCTAAATTTGAGTACTTTCAATGCTAAATTGTTTTTGTCTGCCATTGGAGGGGATGTCAGGTTTCACACAACCATTAATTGAAAATTTTTAAAATTTTTAAAAAATATCTTTTAACCAACTAGCTTTTGGTTGACGGAGGGTTGCCCTGACTAGATCTGGCTTGGGTCGTGTTGCCTACATGGAATGGTGGCCATGGTCGCGGTGGCTATTTTTTTCTTGTTTTTAAAAAAAAACGAAATGGGAGGGTACGGATAATTTTGTATGAAATTATTCTGGGTCTCTAATATATAATTGAAACTGGTTTTGTCTCCTAAATGTCAAAACAACAACTGTAGGGCTCAAATGTGTAAACCAATGGGCTCCATGTAATGTTGAACTGTGGCTCCACGTGGAAAAACAAAATTAAACTGTGTATTTCTTAAAATATATATCTAATCCTTAAGCAAGGCGTCGCATTTTAATTAAGCAGTCGCTCTTTCATCAACACAAATTAAATTATCTATGTACGCATTGGAAACGATGTGTATTATAAAATTTCAAAAATATCTTAAGTTGGGATTACGTTTTAATTTAATGGACAAACTTAATCATAAATAAAATGATTCTATGCTTTTGGGAAAAAAGTAGTGTAATAATTAATAAATTAGTTGGATTGGCTCCCAAGTCACAACAGCATCAAAGTGGGCCCCCACCCAACGTTTCCCCGCTTCCCGAGGAGAGCGCACGCCCCTCGCACGTGTCGCACCGTGCCCTGTCAGACACACGTGTGACGGGCGTAGCACTGGGGGCGCACGGCGCCGGTGCACGATGAAATGTAGCGCTTATTTTTCAATTTCCCGTCGCCGTCACTCCTCTCCCTCGCTCGAACGAGGTATTTACAAGGCGGCCATGGCGGGGACTTGGGGCAGGAGGCGGTGGAGAAGAGATCGGAATTTGCGCTCCGTCTGGGGAACGCATATTTGCAGTCTGATTATGCATGGGTTGACGGCGGAATGGGGGTTACTTTGAGGTGAAACGGTGCTGTTTTGGTTAGTTTCTAGCTCGTTTTGAGGTAATGTTTTGATGTTGGTATTGGTTTTGGGTTGTTTGTTGATTCTTGTGGAATTTGCAGGCGAAATGATGGTTTTGGAGAAGAGAAAGTGTTGAAGATAAGCGTTTTGGTGTACCTTTGTGGGATTTTTTGTTTGTTTGTGTTGGTACATGGGAATTTTGCGGGTGGAATGATGGTTTGGGTACCATTTTGATCAATAGAGGGGTGGGCTGACTTTGTTTTCTGTTGATCCCCGTGGAGTTGCAGGTGGAGCGATGATTTGGGAGAAGAGGGTGTGTTGGAAGTGGTGTTGAAAAACAGTAGTGTGGTACACGTTGGCGGATTTTTGGGTTGATTCATGCCGAATTTACAGGTTGTTTGATGATTGGAGAGGAGTGACGGGGGTGATGATTTTGAGCACCATTTTGCTCAATAGAGGTGTGGGTTTGAGCTGCGTGAGTGCAATGTCGATCTTCTTCTCTTTACTAGCTTGATGCTTCTCGTGAAGGTTCACAGGGTTGGAAAGGGGGAAGGATTGGAAAGGGGATTGAACGATGCGGGCAGGTGAGAAAAGAGGTGGCAACCTCAACCCGTGAGGGCAATGAACAGCGTCGCCCAGCTTCACGGGGGTAGGTCCTGCAACCTGGATGCGGAAAAAGACTTCAAAGTTGGGCATATCCTGCCCCATACACCTTCCTTCACGGGTGACCATCGCTCTCATATATGGGCAAGGCTTGTGTCTTTGGGTATCAGGTGGTTGGCCGATGGGTGGCCGCCGGACAAGCCTGGTTATGACCTTGTGCCCGCCGGCGATGGGCCCCCAACAATGATCGGAGTTGGGCAAGACCGGGCGTTTGCCCGGCAGGCTTCGGCGGACACCAGCAGCTTTGGTGGCAGCTGGTTCTCTTCAGTGGAGGATGATGGTGGCGGCTCCGGTGGTGGCATCAATGACTCTTCCGATGCGCTGAAAAATGATGCCGGCAAGTCGGCTTGGGTGCAGAAGATGCGTGAGTGCTACTACTTGCAGCTGGGCCTTGCTGTTCGCTTGTCGTCTCAAGCGACTTTGGCTGATGAGAGCCATCTGTTTCAATCTGATGATTATAGTGTAGGGGACTCATCGTCGGATGTGGATACCATTGCTTACCGTCTTTGGGTAAATTTTGCTAATTGTTCTTTTTTCGTAAACTATTGCTAATGAAGAAGTTACAAAATATGGTGACGGGTAAATTGCTTAATGCTTAGTCAGTCTCAGCAAGCGCGGTTTTTTTTAAGCATATGTATGTGTATAGGTGACAGGTTGTTTATCATATTCGGATAGAATAGTAGATGGATTCTATAACATAATGGGAATGGATCCGTATTTATGGGCCATGTGCAATGATATGGAGGAAGGAAGGCGCTTGCCGTCTCTAGCTGCACTTAGAGGTATTAATCCTGAGGATGCGCCACTTGAAGTTGTTGTTGTTGATGGAAATGAAGATTTACGCCTTAGGCAGCTAGAAGATGTTGCATTGGAACTTTATAAGGGCTTTGGGCACACATTGGATCTGGTAGGGAAACTGGCTAAGCTTGTTTCAATCTTTATGGGGTAAGGTCAAAAGTCCTCTTCTGATTGTTGTATTTCTCTGTTCATGAATTTAGACTAATGCCTTACTATTATTGTTTGAAAGGGGTGGAATTTCTAAGGAGCATGGCGACTTGTACTTGCATTGGAAATCATGTTGTAAGAAATGGCGAGAGAGCAAACACTCTGTTGTTCTCCCTATTGGCAGCCTATCTGTAGGATTGTGTAGGCATCGAGCCATACTTTTCAAGGTGATAGTTGTTTTATTATTATTATTATTACTATTATTATTATTATTATTTATTATTATTATTTATTATTTTTATTTTTTTGCATTAATATAAGCAGCTGCGATCACCTATGTATAAATAAAATAGTTTGATTGGCCAAAATGAAGCATCTTATCGAATTGGGTTCTGCACAAAAGAAAAATTGATTATGATGGTGATTAATTGTGAAAATTTATGCTCTAAAATATAACTTGTAAACTGCGTGTCATGCCTTTGAGGAAAACAAATTTTTGTTCTTTGGATTTGCTTATAATGAATGCTTGTTTTGCATATGCATCTTATTGTTTCTACCATCTTTTGTCTTGCATGAGATTGCTTTTAGCTGTTGGTCATAAATTGTCATGCAATAAAAAGAAAATGTCCAGACTACAAGTTTGACTGTTTTCTTTATTACATTTTCTTTTTTCATAAATGGTGATTTTCTACTTACCCATATATTTCTGTTATCTAAGGTTATAACTACACTGTCGTTCTAATATCCCGTATATTAAGTTCAAAACTATTTAAATGACTTGTGCCTCACTCTCCAGCAATGCAAGTTTTATGTGTGTTTCCACAAGAAACTATTGTCTGTTACTTTTTTATATAAAAAAAGGTCACCGCAAGTGGCTTGAAATAATAAAAAGTACAGATACCTTTTGTCTGCGACATTGATTTTTATTTTACTTTGCATTGAATATGTTCCTGATATACTAATAATGATCTGCATTTGGGGACTGTTTATACTCTCCTCTAAGTTGATCATAGTTACTTGTTTGGTATGTAGTTATTTTGTCTAATTCTGAATTATGTGTGCACCAGATTTGTTAGCTGGATTGCGTATGCCATGTTTATCTAGTTGGTGCAAATTGTTAAAAATTGATGAATGATGTTCACTTAAGGGTGAATATTTATTTGAGCCGGGATCATAAGTGTCACTTGTGCATTGTATTCACTATGAAGCTTCAAGTGATCCTTAACGATATTTTCTGTGTGCAACCTATTGAATGTCTCGTCTTGCTAGACTGGATAGTTTTGCTACTATTTGTTGTGGGGACTTGATCCATAAATATTCTTGGTTCTGTTGGGAAACTAAATAATCTGATTTTTAATTAGACATTTGGAAAAGTGATGCAAACATCTCACTTGAGCACATCTTTAATGTAGCATACCTTCTGTTGGAGGTATTGCTGTTTGGTTGGAAGTTTTGTTATCATCCCTATGTGATGGCAGTCGCTGCTTTCTTTTTCTTTCATATATGTTAATTATTGACATTTATAAATATATGTTATTTGTCATTTTTTGTGCAGATTTCCTGTGCAATACTTACAAGTTTTCATTTTCCTTTGTTGCAGAAACTGGCAGATTACATAAGTTTACCTTGTCGAATAGCCCGTGGCTGCAAGTTCTGCCAATCAGAACAATCCTCTTCTTGTCTGATAAAAGTTAGAGAAGGCGATCAAATTTTGAGGTTAGTTTTTGTAAAAGAATTTTGTTACATCATTTATTAAAATACTTGAAAGTATTGCTACGGAAGTGAAATTTCTGTCCATTGTTTGAAGTTGCAGAGATAGTGTTTTTTTTCTTTTTTCTTTTAGTTGGATATTCTTAGGGTTGCTAATTGAGCGAGCCAGCTCGTGAGCATTTAGCTTTTCGCTTGGCTTGATTCGACTCGAAACTCGACATTTAAATATTTGAGCTCGAACTCGACTCGACTCAAATCTTACAAGCCGAGCTTGAGCAAGGTCGTGTTCGACTCGACTCGGTTATAACTCCGAACTCGACTCGAATTTGACTCGATAAAATAATATAATAATATAGTTTTTATATTATATCTTATATATATATATATATACACAATATAATAACAAAGAAGTGAGATAGTTGAGACGGTAAGTATTCAAGTTGATGACCTCAAGGTTGTTGGTTCAATCCACATTGATAGTATTTTTTTTAAGGTTCGAGCTCAGGAAAATTAAACAGTTTAAGTGTATTTGAGCTCGAGTCGAGCTCAAACACATAAAAGATATTCGAGTTGAACTTGAGCATGCATGTTCAAAACTCGTTCGATCTCGAGTCGAGTTCGAACGAGTTTCGAACTATTCGAGCCGAGTTCGAACACAAGTGAGCTCGGCTCGCTCGCTCGATTAGCACCCCTAGATATTCTGTAATATTTTTGGCCTATGATACCTAAATTCATAAACATTTGTGGTATTATTTGTCTTTTTTCTTGTAGTAACATTCAAGTGCTCCCCCTTTTTATTATTTCTTTGCATATTCCTCCTGTAAGCATGCATTTAGATGTTCTCCTGGATCAATTGTTCTTTAATTAACCGATTTGCTTATTATTCTCTATTCATAGTATGATCTACTAATATTATACTCATGAAAGTTACTTTAGAAGGTGGAAGATTATATTAGATATGGCCATGGTCCATTCTCTTATTTGATCTTCTATCTGGGTGCAGGGAGTATGTCGTTGATCTTGTTGGGGAGCCTGGTAGGACATATTATCCAGATTCGTCTATTAATGGGGCCCTTGATTGGTCTATAAATTCACCTTTTCAGCTGTCAAATAGAAAAGCTTATAAAGAATTTTTTATTGATAATGGCGCCTCGGTTCAGGCATCCAACTTGGGTCAGTGTGATGCACAATTTGTAAATCCTAAAAACTCAGGTGTTGTATTTCTGGAATATAGTTCTTCATTGCAATTTCTTCATCTGTCTGCATGAAAAAGGAATTGTGTAAGAAAAAAGACAATTTTGAGGAGGAATGTCTTAGTCTGATATATGATTCCAGCCTGCTATAAATTCAATCATCCTTTATTTAACACTTAAATTACATCCTTAAGTGGCTGAAATATTGTTTATTTTCTGATATGTTCTTTGGACATGTGCAGACTCGTATGAAAAACAAAAGAATAATGATGTTGATTTTTCTCCATTAGTAGCAAGTATCAACAATGTACTAATAACGTACAACATCGAAAATAGAATTGACTCATGCTCTCACGAAGAAGTTCAGCTCTACCATCCACCTGATGAAGAAGAACGCGGAAGATTCAACATGGCTGATGGATTTTTGGGGAGCAGTAGTTTACAGTCTGCTTCAGATTACGTATCACAAAGTGGTCAGGGGAATATGGAGATTGTAAATAATGGGTCATGGGGATTTGTTAAGGACTTGCAATTAGGAACATTAGTTCCTTCTTGTACTTCTACCTCAGGGCTTGAGGAAACAACTGGCCTAAGATTGGTAGATGACAGTGTGGCAGATGATAGTAAAAGTGTTATTGGCATTGCTGTGCCTCACTACGTGAGCCTTGAACCTTCTCTTGCCATGGATTGGCTCGAGATCTCATGGGATGAGTTACAAATTAAGGAACGCATTGGTGCTGGTATATTTTACTCCTTGTGATTGAGTACTTCTTCCTTCTCCTTCAAAGATGTTATCTAGAGTGATTTCTATTTTCTACTTTGTAGGTTCATTTGGTACCGTGCATCGCGCGGAATGGCATGGATCAGTGGGTTCTTTGATTAATCTTTTAAAACATATGTATTAAATTAAATGGCTAGTTTGAATCAATATTTTCCACAATACTTGTCCAATTTAAACATGCTTTACTTTCAGATAGTGAACTATTCATGAAATGCAGGATGTTGCTGTTAAGGTTCTCACTGATCAGGACTTCCATGAAGACCAACTCAAGGAGTTTCTCAGAGAGGTATGCACAGCTTGATATCTTGAGCCTCCTAAGATTTTGAGATACCATCAGGCATTGTTAAAAATAAACTCGTTCTTTTCTAGAGCAAGAAGCTATTTACATTTCCTATACAAACTAGTCTTGCCTTTTGTATAGCATCTATAATCCTTCAGTTCTTCAATTTTTTGGACGAGCAGCTTATCTCCTAGGAATACTATTAACTTTTTTGAGGAGTTTGTTGGTCCCGTGTCTCCTGCTGTCTCTCCAGGTAGCCATAATGAAACGTGTTCGCCATCCAAATGTTGTTCTCTTCATGGGAGCAGTCACAAAGCCACCCCATCTTTCCATTGTAACAGAGTACCTACCAAGGTAAAATGCAGTAGAATAAGACAGAAGCACCTTTTTGAGTGATTTAACTGTTGCATTCTCTTAAAATTTATCTCCTTTGACAGAGGGAGCCTTTATAGGCTTATTAATAGAGCAGCGGGAGGTGAAGTGTTGGATAAAAGGAAACGCTTGCGTATGGCATTGGATGTGGTGTGTGAATTATTTGCTATAAGATATTTATTTAGTTTAGTTTTACATCATTCTCTGAGTTTCTTGTGAAATTCAGGCCAAGGGAATCAATTATCTACACTGCTTAAGTCCTCCTATAGTTCACTGGGATTTAAAATCTCCAAATTTGTTGGTGGACAAAAATTGGTCAGTGAAGGTATGTTGCTAATATTCTCATCTTTATTAGTACTCTCATTATATTATTATTACTTGTGTAAGTGTTATATTGTGTTTCATGTTGACAGGTATGTGATTTTGGTTTATCTCGTTTCAAGGCCAATACCTTTATATCATCCAAATCTGTGGCGGGAACAGTAAGTTCTACATCGCATCTTCTTGGAATAGTTAGTAGCTGAAAACCTGCAATATAAAATGACAAAAGCGTGATTGTACTCCAGCCTGAGTGGATGGCTCCGGAATTCCTCCGAGGAGAGCCATCGGACGAGAAGTCTGATGTATACAGCTTTGGAGTGATACTGTGGGAGCTTGTGACTATGCAACAACCATGGAATGGTCTGGGCCCTGCACAGGTGAAAATGCTGTAATTTCATATAAATGCTACTTTTTTGGTGTTGGTTTGTATCTTTAGGAATCTTTCAATTTTGGTCATGGTGGTTGAGCTGATTGGTGGGAGTTTCAGGTGGTTGGAGCTGTTGCATTTCAAAACAGAAGACTCACAATTCCCCCAAATACTAGTCCTGCATTGGTTGTCCTCATGGAAAGCTGCTGGGCCGAGTAAGCATGCCACAAAATACTTTTAATTTGTCTTTTAGGACAAATGCTTGTTACCCATGCTATATTCTCTGCCAGTTGAAGTCCCTGAATGGTTAAAGTAGGAACTGCGATCAATATGAATCAGACATGAAGAATGCAAATTCGAGCATGATCAAATTATATATTTTTTATGTATCTCAATCTAAAATTTTCATATCCTTAGTCGTGATAGCAGTGAGCAGATGTCTTTCTCACCAGTTTTATGACTAGCGTTCTATTTTTTGTAGTGACCCCAAGCAAAGGCCTGCCTTCTCAAGTATAGTGGCTACTCTAAAGAAGTTGTTGAAGTCTCCGATGCAGTTGCTACAAATGGGAGGCACATAGTTCCATGAATCTCCTGCTTCATTTTTCATACTGATAAGTATTCTTTTGCTGCAGCCGCCTGTCGAAATAAAGGCGGTCAAAAAATAACAATTTTTTTTGTTGGTAATGTTATGTTCATAAGCAAAGAAGTCTTTCAAGTGTGTGTTGAATTTATGTACTGGCAGTTCAATGTGATAGAATAGAGCAAAATAAAGTATTTATGTTCTTGTCAAGGATTGGATTTTTTAGGGTTTCGTTCAGAATCGTCCTTTTTTCCAAGAAGTATGTGCTTGTGTATCCTTGAATAGGTGTTTTGAAGGAGGGATTATATTTTTCAAGAGCTTGAATGTTTGAACAGGTATTAAAAAAATGTCTAGAGACCCATATGGATTGTAGGAAAGAGACGCAAAGAAAATAAGCCAATTATGCAGGGTTTATGGTTTTAGCAGTACTAATTGTTCGTTTGAGGCAGTGGATTTGATTTATAGAAAATAAGCCAATTTATGTGAAGTATGTTTTCTTTTTCAAGAATTGAGCTTTTTTTTTCTTCGAACACAGTTGTTTAACCATCTAAAATTTTACAAGGTAACAACATGCCAACTCTTTTAAAGTCAAAATTGATTTTTTTTTCAAGAAAAAATCTACAATATCAATTTAATCTCTCAAGTCAGGTTATGGTTCATCAATAAATCAAGAATTATGTGCACGTACGTGAATGGTACAAAACTCCTCCTCTTTCGATGATTATGGTATATGTACTAGATTTAATGCAAAATGTTGATGTAAAAGAATGTAAACGTAAATGGACTCCCTACCGGTTATAGTAACATATATTAGAACATAAGCTTACTCGTTTATTATTATAATTGACAAAAAATAGATTAAAATCCTCAAAATTATAACAAAATCATGCATTTTGAGTACTTTAATTGCCTTGAAAAAAATAAAATGGACATCTATCTATCATTACCTTATATATATATATATATAGATCTTAATTTTTTCATTGGATTAATTAAATCATAGAGATGCCATAGTTATATCTCTAGATATATTTGATAAGTTCGCCTCCAATCAGATGTGGAAGGAAATAAAAAAGATAAATAAGTTTTTTATATGCCAAATTATAAACTAATATGACACATAGAATATAATATACAGAAACCTAAGTGGTCCTCTATTCGCCATATTGGATTTGATAATAGAGAACAACCAACCAATAAAATATATTATCTTATACCGGCACCATAATGTTTGTTATCTCTATGATTAGGGTCACCTGGGAAAATAAAAATGATCACGAAAAAACAAATGATCAAGCATTCCCCAACCCAATTAATTATTATATAATTATATAATAAGCCGTGAGATTTATATTAAAAATATCCTTTAATTCTATGAATAATTGTTTAAAGTTATAAAAATAAATTATAACAATTTAAAAATTGATTTAAATTATAATTAAATGAGAGATATATTGTAATAATTTTTATTTTTGTAATATTTTGATTAGTTGAATTTTTATTTTATTTCTTTTTATTAATAAGATTAAATTATTAATTAATAAATACTAATTTGTTGTAAAGTTTTACTATTAATATGATTCTAAGATACAACTAATCACTAAGATTAGTACTTATTAAATATTATTAATAGCCATTTTAATTTTTCAATAATTAATAGGTGCTACTTATGAAAATTTACTTGTTTTGTTCGGTTTTAGGATCAATACTGACCGACTAACTGCATCTAATCTCAGAGCAATTAGGTGTTCCTTTACCATCCAACTAATTCATGTGGAATGAAGATCAATTCATTCAATAAGTGCAAAACATGTGACTTAAGTTAGAGTTTTATATTAGCGAATTAGTCGGTTTAACCGTTGGTTTGAGTTAAGACATTTTCATGAACCATGTTCTGAGTCGAGGTCAGCCGTGAGTTATGAGCGATGAAGGTCAAGTGTGCCTGATTATATGATGATAACATTAGAAAAATGATGAGAAATGAGTTATTAGAGTATATAAGAGTATACAGTTATTTTTTTATGTATTTGATTTTATAATTATTATTATGCTAAATAACATAGTAGGATGCGTTATAGATCAGGTTATTAGTTATAGAACATGTCATTGTGATGTTATAGTGTATATTCCATTTTATGGGATTTCCCCCTATTTTTTTGGATTTTTAGGATTTATTACGAGTTAGTTATTATTTTTGACTTAAGTTGGAGTTGCATCAAATTTTATTTATGAGACTACCCCCGAGACTTTGCTGCGACCGTTTCCTCCAATAAACCCTGATTGCCGCCCCTTCACCGCCCCAACATCATTGTCGACACTGCTTTCGGCCCTTGCATAGCTGCCGATCGACGTCGTCGTGTCCTCGCCATGCTGACCTAATCATCCCCGACTGCCACCCGACCTCCACGACACCTCGACACCACGCTATCGCACCGCTCTCCTGACGTCGACTTGCCGTTGTGCCCCCGATGCCCTTCCCCTTGACCTAGACGACCTTTCCCCCACACCCAGCGTTGCCGTTGAAGCCAACCAAGGGCCGATCGGACAAGCTGACCGACCATGATCGACTTGTCACTGCCGCCAGCAGTCGCTATCGCTGGCGGTCATTGCCGTCGTTGCCATCCTCATCACCATCACCATTGGGTTGAGCTCGCCGACATGGTGCCAACTCATAGCCCCGAATACATTGCCGGAAAAGTCGCCGAAAAACCAAATTTGCTAAAATTCGCCGGATCTTTTGCCGAATTCATCCAGTTGAATCCGAGTGAACTTTAGACTTCTCTAGGCGCCAAATTTAAGTCTTGAGCCGTGTGACAAACCCTAGTTGTTGCCGATTGCCAATGATGCAGGGTATAATTAACTTCGACTTAATTTCTTAAAGGTGATAATTATTAGCACAACATGTTAGGATTGATGGATTGACATGTTAACTATTTTATTGTAATAAAAATATGAATTTCTTAATTGAATTGTATTAAAATAAATGTTAAGGAACTAATTAAGTAAATTAAGCAAGTATCATAATCTAATGCAACGTAGTGTATGAAATCTTATATGGATTGATGTATGATTGATGTCAATGTGTCTTGATGTGTGTGTGCAATAGGATGTGTGAATACATCATAACTGGGCGTTAGCTTTTAGTTTGATGTGTAGGTATGGAATAGGAGCTCGTCGCATAGGTGTGTGGACACGATTGGAACTTCTACCAGCTCTGTTTAGGACTCGTTTCTGGTTTAACTTCTATACTCTGTTGTGTTTTATTTTAACAAGTAAGCGGATGTGTCGAGTGGTGGATTTATTGTATCCCACTCCACATGGGCCATTTAGTCATATAAGATTTCCAATTAATAACCCTCGAGGATGAGATCCTCCGAGTTTATTTTCGAAAATCAGATCCAGATTACGATGCCTTCAAACTTATTATATTACAATCCTTGCCCCGACCTATGTACATGTAATTTTTACGTTTTCAGTGAGATATAAGACGAAGGAAAACCTACGATTGCATCTTGAGATAGGGCATGTGTTTCTCATAGCAGGCTCTAGAATTATTGAGCGTCTCTTCTATTCTCGAGGGGTCCTAATAACTCCACCTTTGAGTTCCTTAAACATGGAGAAGTGTAGAGGTTTATAGGTATTACTATGCAGTGTATGTCTAGATTTGTGGTTTCAAAGGGTACTGAAGGCGTATCCCTGAGAGTACTCGGCCTCTGTACTCAAGGCTAGAAGTGATACGAAGGCCGTAGAGGGCTGAAATGACAAAGATTGATTTTCCCATGCAAGAGATAGTTTAAAGTAGCTAATGAATGAGATGAGATAGAAAAGGGGATGCTGTCGAGCGAGGTTGACGGCTCTTAATTATTGCCCTCATGAGAAATTCTACGAGGAATAATAATGGGGTTTTCACTCTTATGCCAATTTGTTATTAGTTATTTTTGGACCTGTAATGCTCGTTACTGACGGCTTTTTATTATCTATGTAGGTGAGAACTGCGAGGAATGAGCGTTATAGGGACTGTGGAGGAGCAGCAATGAAATTACACACACATGTAACTATTGAATGTAACTGATGATGATGAATGCAAATTATTTTGAATGATGCAAACCTAAATGTGATTTCTGTGAATAAATACGATGTTCTGCTTGTGAATGAAACTATGAATATAAATGAAAAGATTGAGCAATGGAGTCTAGACTCAGCTCAGAAGATGAATATTGTGTTTTTTTACTGTGTTTTCTATTTTTATTGATATAAATATGTATTGTTTGCTATTGATAGGGTGGTCCCTATTATACTTTTAGGGATACTATGTCCGTTTTGTATTAAAAATAATTGGTTTCTTTAAACTTATTATTTATTTGGTTTGTTTTATATTTGATTGCATATCACTGCATGTATCTAAAGCAATGTTAGAAAATAAACATCTCATCTATATATTATATACTTACATTAATATCTTGAAATATCAAAAGTAGATCCGAGTTGACTTAATCGAATCAAATAGATTAGCGAATGGTTCGGTCATTGGTCACATTTCCAAGCTGGTTCACGGGTGAACCCGAATGAGGTGTTACAATAAGAAATTAAATTATTTATTTTTTATAATTTTATTTAGTATTATCTAGATAAATTTATATTTATATTTCTTTTTTTAATATTAAAACCCCAGGATGTGCTTTTTATATTTAGTTAAATAGGCTCATTAATACTTACCTAATATAAAATTATTATTATTATTATTTAATTAAAAAAGCATTGGCATATAGTTCTACCCAAATTATCAATCATAAAAATATTAATATATTTATAATTATACAACTCAAAGTAAATTTGATATCTAATATATATATATATATATATATATAATTTTTTATTATTAGGAAAATTTTGAAGCATAATAAAGAATTTTTAAAATATTGATAATTTAATACTTATACTATTCAAATTAAAATCTTTATTCAATATACATTCTTAATTTATATTTTTACAAATTTTATTTAGTTAATTAATTAACTATTTATTTATATATTTTTATTTATTATTACAAAAAACTTAGAATTACAATTTTATATGAATTAAAAATTTATAAAAAAAATCATATAATTATAAAAAATTTTACTTATTGAAATCAATTATATTTTTTGTCTAAACTAAATAAATATTTATCATTTCTATTTTAAATAATATAATAATGCTTTTTGAAATTAATTTTATATATTTGCGTATATATTATATTAATAAATTTTAAATGCACCACTTGTTTTTTATATTAGAGACACAAGGATAAAAATTACATGATGGGCCGATGGATCTCGGTCACGTCAGACTGTCTAAAATGGTGGGCCATGGCTGAGTGGGGGTTGCTTTCTGTTTTCAGGACATTAATTATGTTAAGACTGCTTCTGGTGGTTTATGGACAAACGTCTATGGTTTCCTTTCATACACCAGCTATGCCCTCAAGATTGCCATATTATACCAGAAATACCATTACCCTTCCCTTCATTAGATACTATTGTAAGCATTAGCTTTAGCTTTTATTAACGTTAATTAGATGTACAGTAGTTATTATTATTATTATTATTGTCTATTGTCTAGGTGCAATCTGCGAGATCACTCATTTTAATATTAAATAACCCCTTTTTATTTGAAAATTATATTGATGTCTCCATAAGATCAAGTATGACAAATTCCAATAGAAATGATGCTTATAAACTATATTTAAGATTATAAAACGAGAATTTTTCGTAAATTTTTTTAATATCAATTAATATCTTCCTTCATTTGTGGCTGCAATTACACATCAACTATTATTATTATTATTATTATTATTATTATTGTTGTATATTAATTGAAATGTATATTAAAAATATTTAAAAATAATTAAGGATCTTAAAACTAAGTTACAATATCTAATTTGAGTGTAATTATATTAAATCATACTTCAAATAACAACAAAATAAATAAAAATTCTAATTAAAAATTTAAAAATTCTAATGATAACCAAATTATACCATTAAATATTATGCAATTTTCAATCATGTTAATCAATAACGATGTATATTGAAAAAGTAAACTTATCCTCCATATGTTAAATTTAATCTCCATATATGGTCTCACGTATTAATTTAATTATACATTAAAAATTATCTAATGGATAAGTCTTTTTATGTAATCTATTTAATTCAAATGACTTATAGAAATATTGGTTAATTCAAGAGGTCATATATGTGTACATAAAAATATGTATGCTTATTTTTTCTTTATTATGATGGGCGAAATTAAAAATAAAGGAAAGTTGTCCAGTAACATCTACCAAAACTATACAATTACAATAGATCTACATAAAGGTCCACAAGCTAAATCTATAATTTCTTTTCTAGCATCCTATAAAACCCAAGCTACGATTACTCGCCATGCCCACACCTCCACCCGCACCCGCACCCAGGTCCGCACCGCTGCCCTTCGCCTCACCCACGCCCGCAGTGCCACCGCCTGTGCTCCTTCGCCATGCCTATGCCTGCGCCCACCCCCGACATGCGGGCATGGGTGCGACGAAGAGGAATGATAGCAGCACGGCAGCCTTTGACAACGCAGATGGGGGCGCGGACGTGGTAGTATGGCGGCAATGGGTGTGGCAGCACGGCGGCAGTGGGAGGGAGGAAGAGAAGTTTTTTTTAAAGAAAACAAATCTGGGCTGTTAGATTATATTCGACGGCCCAGATTGGGGCGACCCTGAAGGTTTCTTTTTCTATATATATATATATATATATATGAGAGACGATTGCTTGAGCAAGGGGAGGAAAATTTTCTTGCCCCAAAATATAATTTAGGCGGTCCTTATGATGGAACAACCCAAATTTAATAAAAAAAAAAAATCCTCCCCCACCCCCGTCCCCCCTCCCATTCCCGTTGTTAGCCAAATGTGCCCCTCCCCACCCCCTTCAGTCGCCTCCACGGCTATGGCCCCCCCCCCCACCCATCATCCCCTCTCACTCCCCCTTTGTCCGCCCCGCCCACCCCCCTCGCCCCAACTCCCCCCTCCACTCTCCCCCTCGCCCCCCCCCTCAGCCCCCGCCCACCATCACCCCTCCCAACCCCCCCCCCTCCCCCTTCCCCCTTGCCCGCCCCCACCTTGCCCCCTAGCCCCCTCCCCCTCTGCCCACCATCCCCCTCACCCTCTCCCCCTCCGCTTGCTACCACTGCCACCCTCTCCCCTGCCCACCATCACCACTCCCAGCCCCCCTCCCCCCTCTCCCTTCCCCCCTTGCCCGCTCCACCTTGCCCCCTAGCCCCTCCCCTCGCCCACCACTCCCCTTGCCCCCTTGCCCCCTTCTCCCCAGCCCGCCCAGCTAACCAAACACCCCCCGTCCCCCGTCGCCCATCCTCCCCCCTCTCCCTCCATTGCCCACCACCCCCCGTCACCTTCCACCACCCCCTCCACCAATCGCCTCGCCCACCCCCCACTCAGCCAGCCGTGGCTAGAACTCGGCCACCAGCGAAAGAGGGGATGAAGGATTTTTTATTGAATTTGGGCTGTTCGATCATAAGAACGGCCGAGATTAAAATTTGGCGTAAATAAAGATTTCTTCCCTCTTGCGTGCGAAATCTTTACCCTTATATATATATATATATATATATATATATACATACATACATACTTGGAGTATTGGTCAATCTAAAAGCAACGGGCATGATTTGTAAATTTCTTTTTATTTTTTGATGATTGTTAATTATTAAACCTTAAGTCAAGGTAACACACCAAAAAAAAGAGAAAAACCCAACAAACTCAAAATAACATAAATGTAAATTTGGGAGAGGAGAGGGTCAGGGGAGTCTTCTCCAAGTAGGGGTAGCAAACAAAGTTGCATAACGGCAGCGCCGATATGCAGTCCATGCCATACCATGAGGTGAAGAGAGATTAGAGTGGTCAGACAGGGTCTTGAAGAGAAGGAGCTCAGAGCTGCATGTCCGCCACCAACCCCATGGACGGCGAGCGCCACCCCCACCACCACCACGGCGGCTCCGGCGAGGTCTACCGCGAGTGCCTGCGCAATCACGCCGCCAGCCTCGGCAGCTACGCCCACGACGGCTGCTGCGAGTTCACCCCCGACGTCGACGACGACTCCCCCTCCAGTGCGCCGCCTGCGGCTGCCACCGTAACTTCCACCGCAAGGTGCCGCCGTCACCCCCGGCGCTGCTAGGCTGCCACAACGCTGCCACAGTCGACCAGTCCTCGCCGCCGCAGTCCTCACCGGCGGAAGGTTCGGCGCTCCGGAGGCGGACGAGGACCAGGTTCACCCGCGAGCAGAAGGAGAAGATGACGAGGTTCGCGGAGAAGCTCGGTTGGCGGATGCAGCGGCGGGACGGGGAGGAGGAGGCGGCCATCGAGGCATTCTGCGCCGACGTCGGGGTAAGCCGGCAGGTGTTCAAGGTCTGGATGCACAACCACAAGAACTCCGCCGCCTCATCGTCGACGCCCGCCACCCCCGCCGCTGCCCGCAACCATCGTGGCTCTTCCTCCCTTAACTAATCATGATCAAAGGTTGCTGTCTGCTTTTTTAGCTCCCTTTACTCTTCATACAATGCGATTGTGTCTTGTGGTTTTAATAATTTGGTTATGAGGAAATTTGAATATCAGCCTACTAATATTTCAACCTTATGTTTGATCTTCTTTATTATAACTAAGTTCATGCAATGCGCGCAATATATATATATATATATATATATATATATATATATATATATATATATCAAGTGTTTTATATAAGTGTTTTGAGGTGATATATAATCCAGAGACTGATCTGTTTTCATGTGGCCAGGAGTATCATCATCGCCATTTATATACCTTATATTGATCTTTTAAAGCTTGCCTCTTTGAACACACACTAATTACATCTTACATCCTACACAATGAGAGGATATTTTCTTGACTTAAATTTGTGATAACCGTCCTTCCACATTATCTCTGTGCCACCTTGTCATATTAAATTAGCGTTATGTTATGTTATGCTATTTAGATTGTATAGAAGATAAGGGAGTCTCTAATTAATATTGGGAATCGGGTTAATGGATCGAATAATTTGGGAATTATATTATGGAGTTTGAGAAAGACCACGCATGAAATTTATGCGTTTATTATTATTGTTGTTTTATTAAAATAAGTAGGCTGAGAAGTTCATAGCTTGACTGTTGTACTTTATGCAGTTTCATAGGTGCTCGTAAGCGGTGGTTCTTTTCTTGTAGGGTCGTTTGGATTGTTAATATACTGTATTTTATATGAGAAGATAATGCGGCGATAGACAACTAGGCTTTTTATGGAAAGAAGTTTGATAAATTTGAGAAGATGAAGCTCAGAAGCAGGAATTGTTTATTTAGGAATGTATGTATTTGCAGGAGGGAGGATTAACGAAATAAGCAGGGTTTTAACTATTAAATATATAACATAATTCGTGCATGCCCATGCTCATCTTCCATCGATCTTGAAAAAGATTTTGTAATATATATACCATATATATTACACAGAACTTTCGGAAGCACGACTTTTTTTATTCCAAAGCATGAAATAATTGTAATATATAAAAACTTTGAAAGAAAACGTGTTAACTCACTATAAAGGGTGCAATCAAAGAGCGTAGATCACAGATTGCTTTAAAAAAAGGAGTGAAGACAGAGGGTAGTTGTGTTTAAAGAGAACGCTCGCTACCACGTAGCAAATGGACTATTTTGGCTCCATTAAGGACATTTGGGATGCATGCACATATATGAATAAAGGCTGGCTCATGCATTGAGCGTCAAAATCTATGGGCTCTTTTCACGAATGCATCTCTTTGCCTTACTGGTTCGGAAAGAAAAATCCTTTTGCTTTATTGTATTGTATTGGAGAAATGGATTAAAGTATAATAATAACGTGGGTCTTAGCAGTAGCTCCGCTCATTTTTTATGTACCTTATTATCCAAACAAAAAGATAAACAAGTTCTATTTATAATTGGGTTCAACATAATAATTTCTATCTAATTGGGCCGAGTATTAAACCAGTGGATCATGATATATAAGTTTTTGCGTGTTACTTGCAGAGGCATCAGCGACGTGAGAAAGCTTTTAGCTCCCCAGGCTATGAGCCCCAGCCCAGATCCTGATCGAGCCGAGTCTAAGGCTCTAAGCTACCCGGTTAGTTTGTTTGTTTTGTTTTTTATTTTGTATTTTAATTATTAATAAAAATATTAAATTGATTAATATTATTTGAAATTTCATGAAACTAAAAAATAAGCCCACTATTTCACGCATGAATTGTTTCAGCTTTGAAATTTTTTACCCTTTTCTACGACAACATCGCGTGACTTTTGCAATTTAATATATAAAATATTATTGTCAAATGTGTAATTATAATTATTTTATTAAATTTAACGAGCCTGACATAGAACCAATTTGATCTGAACAGAACTTGGTAAACTTGGTCGAGCCGGGCTTGCACTGATTCGAGCTAAGTCTAAGCCCTAGCATGCTTTTAGCAAGCCGAGATCGAGCTAGCTTGGCCCGTGGCCCCTAGAGGTTTGGTTAAATTACCTGGCCAAGCGCCCAAGCGTATTAGAGTCCTCGGGAAATCAATTGATTAATTAATAGAATATTATTATTACAAATTATAAAAATTTAGAACTCTTAATGATCAGTAGTAGATCATGACTTTCAATCTGTAAATTTTTGTACCACATAAATGGCTTCATTGCCTTGGTTTTCCACCCTTGTGTGCTGCAATTCCATTGTTCTAGTGATCAATGGAGGCTCCAATTCATTTATTTCTACAGGCTTTAATTTGTTTACTCCCATTGAGCTGCACAGTATTATATACAATATGTACTAAAAAAATCTTCAGAGATATTTATCTTTAATTAGAAATTGCATAACAGATCTAAATAAGTGTAGCCATTATTGATGATTAAGCTCAAAATCTAAGGAAAATGTACATATATCCAGCACTTATCAACGTCTTTTTATAAAGGTTACAACAATCTCTTGAATGGGCATTAACTAAAAATTATTACCATTTATTTTATTAACCGATATTCATTCACTCTCTTTAAATATATGTCCAGCAATGAGAACTATGCACTAGAGTTAGAATTAGTATATTTTCGTTATGACGTTCTCACGTAACACCTTGACACGTTAAAAACTCTAACAGTACTGTAGTTTAACTCGTGGATAGTTGTGATTTTTATTCTGCAATTTCACTTATAACGGAGGTGGTTTAACCCGTGGACATTTGGGATTTTATTCTGCGATTTCCCTTATATTAAAGGTTATTAACTGTTGCGTGATCGACTGTAAGTAATTTAATATTACTTCATGTTTACAATTGAGTCAGATTATCTTCATGGTTTACTCACTCCTGTCTACGTAACCTTCAAGACAGATAAAACTTAATTAAAAGTCTAATACAATACTAAAATTATCTAACTTTAAATAAAAATTACAAATCATCTAAAACTAATAAAATCCATTTAAAGGTTAACCAAACAAGTGCCGCGACACTGGGTGTTCATCTGATGAGTGTCGCAGCGTCGGGCAGTGGAAAAAGATTGCAGACGTGAGTGCCGTAACACTAATTGTTCCGGTGCTGGAGGCCGTGACATTGGGAAAATGTGAAGAAAACAAAATAAGTGAGCACCACGGTGTTTGCAAGTGAAGACTGCGGCGCTCGTGCGTATAAAAATTGGATAATCATGTATTTTCTAAACCGACTTCAACAAGGGGAACTCCTATATTTCGGTGAAAACCAAAAATTGAATGGAACCAGAATTGAAGAAGCAATTCAGTTCGGTTAAAAATAAATTTGATTCGGTTTTCGGTTTTCACATGTGAAAACCAAATGTCATTTGATTACGTAGAGCTGAACCAAACCGAAATAACGTAAATTCTTCAAAAGTATTATAAAATCTATATTTTGTATTTATTATCATAAAATTACAATATTTTTATGACATATTTATATTTGTTTAATATGATATATGTTTAGAATTCCTTACTAAATAATTATCTTCACTAAAATTATGATATACATTTGATTAAATAATTAAACAAATCTATTTCTTTTATAAATTATTCTGGATTTTGGTTATTCGGTTACTGAATTGACATATGTTGGTTTGGTATGGTTCAGTTTTGGAGGTTATCCATTTCGATTTCAGTTTTGAAACTTGACTACCAAACTCAATTCGGTTAATTCGGTTTAGAACCAAACTTAACGAATGCTCACCCGTAAGAACTCCACTAATTTCAACTATAAAAGAGTTATTCATAAATTTTGGAGAATTTTTTCACATCTATCCTTTGTTATTTTAGAGGTTTTTTAAAAAGTTTTGGTTCTCTCAACACGGATCAAGAAGCAGATTGACGATTCAAAAGAAAGAAGAAAAGGCTGTTTCAAAAGATCAAATCATAATAGTTATTTTTTTCTTTTATTTTCGTTGGGTTTTATTGATTATTGTTATGAATCTTTAAAATAATCTTGTTATAGTTTATTTTCTTATTTTATGGAGTAGATTAATGTATGGTAGAGAGTAGATGGATCTTAAACCAATGATTTAATAGTTTATATTAATTAAAGTTTATATTATTATTTTTCTATAATAATTATGTTTTATTGTGTTTAATGGCTTTATTTATTTGGTTAATTGTTGAAGTATAGTGTAGTTTTGAAGTGAGAAACTAAATTAAATAATTAATTGAATGATAGATTGATTATCCTATGTTTCTAGGTGATTTAAAAAATAAATGCATAAATTGAATGATTATTTTGAATATGAGTCGTTGGATATTTATGTGATCCGTTTAAATTTTACTTTGAATAGAAGGGTTTAACTAGAACGAATTTATATAGTTAAATACATCTTAATTAAATTTAACGGAGAATAGACTCTAATAGAGATATTTGAAATTGATTGATTTTAAGATAGTTAAGTAAAAAGAATTCCCATGTCTCAAGAAAATTAATAATTAAATTTCTTCAGTATAAATATCTTGTTAATAATTGGGTTAAGTGAAAATCGAATTTCTAGTATATTATCTATATATTGAGAAAAACCATAATTTTAGATTAAATTCTATTTTATTTCATTTTAGATTTAATTTTTTTATTAAAATTTAGTTAGATAAAAATTATAAAAATTGTTTTCTCTTGCTTTAAATAATTTTGTTTAATAATTTTAGTTGAGTGAATAATTATTCGTTGCAGGATTGATACTCTATTCATTACTATATTAGTTGGTCAAGACCGGTACACTTGCCATTATAATAAATTCGTATTTATCATGATGTTTGGTCCACAAGTGAGTTAAATAATAATTTTTAACAATTATCAACATTAAATCCATCTTCTTGGAGGCTTATATGTATCATCTTCAACCCTTGTTTGACTATTGGTCCATTAGATCCTCCAAGGCTTATCTGTATCATCTTCAACATCTACTGTGACAGTTTATAAATTTTCATAGTCATTCTAAAATGTCTAATAAAGTTTGCCAAGT